>JAPFFP010082461.1:0-22146 GCA_026153255.1 Solanum medicagineum | reverse complement strand
CGATCAACAATATGATGTCAGATTTTTGATACCCCATATGGATTTTGAGTTATATGGAAATTACGTTTATGGGCATTTTCAAATCAAACCTTTGGGGCGTTTCAATATCTCCTCCTTGGGAACATTTGTCCCAGAATGTCAAAGAAACATGCATTAGAGAAGTAATCATGAAGATTTCAGCCCGACATGAATGCAACAAACCTATTTAAATAACACATTCAAAAAGTCCCAACATGAATGTCAAAAATCATCACAAACTTGTTGCCATGAACATGAATGCATGCAAAATGACATAAGGGCTGAAACTTAAAACTTCAAATCATATAGGGGACAAAAACTAGTACCTTCGGCTTGAGTAAAGTGGAAGAGATATGGATATTGCTTTCTCATGTCCACCTATGCTTCCCATGTGGCACCTTCAACTTGTCGTTTCCTCCAAAGGAACATGACGGCAACTGCATCTTTATTTCTCAACCTCCTCGCACGTCTATCAAAAATCTCCACCGGGACCTCCTCATAAGTCAAATTATCTTCTACAACACCCACAACTTCCAATGGCACTATAGCACTTGGGTCACCCACATACTTTCTCAACATGGATACATGGAAGACTGGATGAACCATATTCATCTCCATAGGCAACTCTAACTCATATGCAACCTTACCCACTCTTCTCAAAACTCTTTAAGGACCCACAAACCTTGGGCTCAATTTCCCCTTCTTGCAAACCGGACCACACCCTTAATAGGTGAGACTTTTAAGTAAACCCAGTCACCAACCTTAAATTCAAGATCTCTTCTCCTCGCATCGGAGTATGACTTTTTTCTACTTTGGTCTATCTTCAATCTCTCCCTTATCAACCTTACCTTCTCCAAGGCTGCCATGACGAAATTGGACCTATCAAAGCTATTTCCTTCACTTCAAACCACCATACTGGGGATCTACAACACCTACCATAAAGAGGTTCAAAGAGAGCCATATCAATGCTTGAGTGGTAGCTACTATAAGCAAATTCAATGAGTGGAAGGTATTCATCCCAACTACCCTTATACTCCACAATAGAAGCTCTAAGCATATCCTCAAGAATTTGGACAATCCTCTCAGTTTGACCATCTGTTTGAGAGTGAAAGGTCGTGCTAAGCTTAACCTTGGTTCCAAGACCACTTTGGAAGGACCTCCAAAAGTGCTAAGTTACTTGAGCACCATGATCCGTAATGATAGACAAGGGCACCCCATGCAATCTAACTAACTCATGTATATACAACTTGGCATAATATTCAGCATCATAAGTAGTTTTGACTGTTAAGAAGTGAGCCGACTTTGTCATTCTTTCCATAACAACCCAAACAAAGTCAAAATGTTTCCTAGTCTTAGGCAACCCAACCACAAAATCCATGTTGATCTGCTCCCACTTCCAAGTAGTAATCTCTATATCTTGGGCTAGGCCACTGTCACGACCTAAGCCTAAGGCCTAGACGTGACACGGTGAATGGGAACCTGAAGGGACCCGAACAAGCCTCTTAGTGCATCAATCACACATCCTTAGTTGCGAAAGCAATGTAAACAACAACAAGAGATAATAAAATGGGAAAATGGGACTAAGAAAGGTCTTTGATATCATAAAACATAGATAGTCCAGCTTATAGCACAAATACATCATAATGGTTAAACAACACATCTAAACTTAGATTAAAGGGGGCCAAGACACTTTTTGGGCTCACCCTCATGATATCATATGTTCAACATCAAGACATCTTAGGAATAGCAAGAGAAATTAGATAGGGTCCCTGAACTTGAACTCACCAATCTTTTCTTCGAATAACCTCACTAGCCACGTGGACGATGATCAAGAGGAGCTCTAGTCCCTATATGGTAATATCATGTAGGCATAAAGTATGTGTTACTATGTTTGAATGTACTAAGTATGTAGAATGTAATGCAATAAGACATAAGCCAATATACTCAAAATGCATAGTAATAGGCAACAGATAAGCATAATCTCAATATGGCATGCATGATCAATGCTTGAAGTAAAATATGCTTGTAAATCATTCAATTTGCATAGAAAATAATACATGTGTGAGAAGAGGCCTCAACCGACCAAGAATAAGACCAGCAAGCTACAACTTGGAATCCCGATCCCCTCATTAGTAAAGAGGTGGTCTACTTGCCAAGGTAAACCACACTTTACCTTACAGGAGCTCGTTCTATTTCGGAGATGTAACCCTCATTACGGGAACCTGTTCCCTGTTGTGGTGCATTTCATTATAAAGTGCACTAAATGGATTCACTAGTATATCAAGGTTATAATCTTATGTTGGCACATAGTTCAAGGAAAAGGAGCAATCCCTCCATCCATCGGTGCTAAGTCTAATCCCACGGAATACTTATAATAATCATACGTCAATAACTTGCAATAAATATGGAATCATGACATGAGTATCTCTTAATCATACTTGACCTCTAAGGGTGAGGTACTTGAAACATGTGAATAGATTATCATCAAACATTACCCTTGCATTATCATCAAAGGCTCACAAGAGGTAAAATATTGAAAATAGAGCTTATCTTCATAATTTCATGATCATAGATAATTTCATGAATTCATAAAATACTTGATATCCCATATTCATCGAGAAGTTACTTGACTTATAAAACCTGTAATTAAATTGACAATTCTTGACTTGACATTTTATCAAACGTTTGGTGGGTATGTAATGCTTGTTAAAAATCATGCAATTCAAGAGTGAAATCATGTGAGAAAACTCATTTCAAACCAACCCAATAACATATTGCAAAACCCTCATGTGAGATACCTTGAAATCCATCATCAAATCTCACAGTAGATGATAGATTCATAACTCAAAGCATGCATAGTCTTAATAGACAAGACCAACTCATTGTATAAGCTTGAGATAGATAGACATGCATATTTAATCAGCACTTCATAAAACCACAACATATTTCATGATTGTAATCCATTATAAAAGATACTCATAGATGATACAACTTGAAGACATATAGTTTTCATAAGTTTGGAAGATTGGGCACAATGGGTGAAAGGACCCAATAGTTGAAAACCACATACCTAAATTTGGGGATTCCTTAATGTAGACCTAAAGGAGACTTGAAGCCTTAGAGTTCTTGAGATCCAAAATTAAGCTTAGGACACTTGAATTTGGCATAAATCTTTGGTTAAGTCCTAGAGAGGGTTTTGAGAGTGTCTTGAGTAATATAGTGTTGAAAAATAGCTAGGTATAGGTGATTTTACACATAGGTGGGCATGGGGCCAAGAACCCAATGCTTTACTCTGAAACAGGAAAAATAAGGAAGTAACAACACTGCTAAGCGACAGGTCCACGTCACAGAGCCATCACGAACAACTTCTATCTCCAAAAATTTTGTGAAAAATTAATTTTCGCTACGGGTCTTCTAAAATATGGTTTATACCCATTCCTCACACAATTTTTCCCCCATGAAGAATATGAAGTTGAATTTTCGACATGACACAGATTTTGCGGTACATGGAAATTACGATTATGGACATTTCTGAGGCACTATTTTGGAGCGTTTCAATATATCCCCCTTGGGAATATTTGTCCTCAAATATCAAAGAAACGTACATAAGAGAAGTAATCATGAAGATTTCATCCCGACATGAATGCAAGAAATGCATTGATATATAATTTTTGAAAATCTCAACATGAATGTCAAAAATCACCATAAATTTGTCAACATAAACATGAATGCAAGAAAAATGACATAAGGGCTGAAACTTAAGACTTAAAATCATATATGGGACTTAAATTAGTACCTTAGGCTCGAGTAGAGTGGAAGAGATATGGATATCATTTTCTCATGTCTGTCTTGGCTTCCCATGTGGCATTTTCAACTTGTTGGTTCCTCCAAAGGACCTTCGCGGAAGATACATCCTTGTTTCCCAGTCTCTTTACTTGTCTATCCAAAATCTCCACTGGGACCTCATCATAAGTCAAATTGTCTCCTATAACACAAACAACATCCAAAGGCACTATAGCATTAGGGTCACCCACACACTTTCTCAACATGGACACATGGAAGACCGCATGAACCATATCCATCTCCATAGGCAACTCCAACTCATATGCAACCTTACCAATCCTCCTCAAAACCCTATAAGGACCCATAACCTTTATTCTTAATTTATGCTTCTTACCAAATCGAACCACACCCTTTATAGGTGAGACTTTCTAGTAAACCTAATCACCAACCTTAAAATCAAGATCTTTTCTTCTCACATCAGAGTAGGAGTTTGGTATACTTTGGGCTGTTTTCAATCTCTCCCTAATCAACCTCACCTTCAACAAGGCTTCCATGACAAAATCTGGACCTAGCGAAGCCATTTTCTCCACTTCAAACCGCCAAACTACAGATCTACAATGCGTACCATAAAGAGCTTCAAAATCAGCCATACTAATGCTTGAGTGGTAGCTATTGTTGTAAGCAAATTCAATGAGTGGAAGATGGTCATCCTAACTATCGTTAAACTCCAAAACATAAGTTCTAAGCATATCCTCAAGGGCTTGGTTAGTCCTCTTGGCTTTACCATCCATTTGAGGGTGAAAGGTTGTATTAAGCTTAACCTTGGTACCAAGACCTCTTTGGAAGGACCTCAAAAAGTGAGAAGTGAATTGAGCACCACTATTTAAAATGACAGAGAAGGGCACTCCATGAAATCTAAGCAACTCATGAATGTACAATTTGGCATAATCGTCGACAGCATAAGTAGTTTTGACCGGTATGAAGAGACACGACTTTATCATTAATCCACAACAACCCAAACAGAGTCAAAATCCTTCCTAGTCTGGGGAAACACAACAAAAAAATCCATGTGGATTTCCTCCCACTTCCAAGTAGAAATCTCTATATCTTGGGCTAGGCCGCTTTGCCTTTGATGTTCTGCTTTCACGTGTTGGCAATTGTGACATCCGGATATAACTTGGCAATGTCTTTCTTCATACACTCCCACCAATACACTTTCCTCAAGTTTCTATACATATTTGTAGAACCGGGGTTACTGTGATAGGACAAATTATGGGCTTCCTACCAGATCAATTCTTTCAAATCATCCACATTTGGTGCACACAATCTACCTTGGTACCTGAGGGCACCATCTCCCCCTTGGGAGAAAACTCCACCTTACTATCTCTCAACAAGGTCTTCAACTCTAGCATGGCAGGGTCAAGATCTTGTTTTGCCTTTACCTCCTTAATCAAAGTAGACTTAGAATCATCAACAAACAGTACAACACCATTACCAAGTTCCTCCAATCTAACCCACAATCTAGCCAACCGATGAACCTCTCTAGCCACCTCTTTGCCACCATCATCAACATGAACTAGATACCCATACACACCCTACTTAGAGAATCAACCACAAATTAGCTTAGCCGGGGTGATAATGCACATTCATATCATAATCATTAAGGAGCTCTAACCACTTTCTTTGCCTCAGGTTAAGCTCTTTTTACGTGAAATACATATTGGAGACTCTTATGATTGGTGAACACATCAACATGATCCCCATATAAGTAGTGATGCCAAATTTTGAAAGAAAATACTACGACCGCCAATTCAAGATCATAGGTGTGATAATTCTTCTCATGCACCTTAAGTTGTCTAAAAGCATATGCTATAACCTTACAACTTTGCGTCAAAACACAGCCCAAAGCAATTCTTGAGACAACATGATATACAACAAACCCTTCCAATCCTTCCGGTAGAGACAAGATAGGAGCGGAGACAAGCTTATCTTTCAAAGTTTGGAAACTCTTTTGCACTCATCTGTCCACACAAATTTCGCCTTCTTTTGTGTCAACATAGTCAAACGAGAAGTAATAGAAGAGAAGCCATTTACAAACCACCAGTAATAACCTGCCAAACCGCAGAAACTTCTAAAGTCTGATGCAGTCAAAGGTCTAGGCCAATTTCTAACCACCTCCATCTTCTTAGGATCCACCTTAATGCCATCACCTGATACCACATGACCTAGAAACGTGATCTCTTTCAACAAAAACTCACATTTTTCATATTTTGCAAACAACCTCTCCTCCTTCAAGATTTGTAACACCACCCTCAAGTGATCCATATGCTCCTCCTCACTATGTAAATAGATCAAGATATCATCAATAAAAACCACCACAAACAAGTCAAGGTAGGGTTTGAAGACCCTATTCATAAGATCCATAAATATAGACGATGCATTAGTCAACCTAAACGACATAACAACAAAATCAAAATGCCATACCTAGTCCGGAAAGATGTCTTGGGAATGTCATACTCCCTGAATTTCACTTGGTGATACCCGGACCGAAGTTCAATCTTAGAGAAGTGACTAGCACTTGATGTTGATTAAAAAGGTCATTAATCCTTGATTCAGGGTAATCAATGAACTTTCTAAGAGAACCATCCTTCTTATTCAAAAAAACACCAGTGCACCCCAAGGTGATTTACTAGGCATTATAAAACCTTCTCCAACAAATATCTCAATCTCTCCTTCAACTCCTTTAACTCCGTCAGGGCCATACGGTAAAGGAGAATAGAAATGGGTTGAGTATCAGGATGAAGGTCTATACCAAAGTCTATTTCCTTTTTGGGATGAACACAAGGAAGCTCATTAGGAAAGACATCAAGAAACTCATTAATCACTGGAACCAACTCTATAGGAACGATTTTCGACTCAACATCCCTAACTCTCATAAGATGATAGAGACACCCCTTAGAAATCAACTTTTGGGCTTTAAGACAAGAAATGAATCTACCCTTGACTACCACATCACAACTTTTGTCACTCAAGGACGGGCTCATTAGGGAATTGGAATTTAACCCTATGGGTTTTTACAATCTAAAGCATAATATGTTCCAACCAATCCATCCCAAGAATGACATCAACGTCCACCATATCTAATTCAACAAAATCACAAGGCAAGCTTTTATACAAAATGAACACGGGACAATTTTTATAGACTCTTTTTGCAACAATGGACTCATCAATGGGGGCAGATACTTCATAACGTTCACACAACAATTCAGGGCTAACATGGAGATATTTTGCAACAAAAGGAATAATAAAAGAAAGAGTGGCACCCGGGTCTATAAATGCATACACATCAAAATCAAAAACCTTTAACATACTAGTGACGATGGTGGTAGCTTATTCACCCCTTGTCTCCTTTGAAGAGCATAGAATCTATTTTGCCTTGGTGCACCTCCATGTTGGCCTCCTCTTCCCCTTTGACCTGCATTTTCACCTTGGCGTTGTGAACGACCATCTACATCTTTTGATTGAGCATGAGGACAATCAATAACCTTAGGGCCAACTTCACCACAACCAAAGAAAGCATTTGAATTTCTTAAACAATGATCACTATGATTCTTTTCACACCTTGGACATCTAGGCTATACCATTCCTCCAATACCACCTTGGAACCTTTGATTAAGTACCCTATCAATGGAAAACCTCTTCTTGGAAGAATTGGATGACCCTTGGCCTTGGAACGTGTGGTCTTGAGGAAAACGACCACTACCCTTAGAGGCTTGGAACCCACTTTCAAAACAAGCCATCTTGGACTCACCACTCCTTCTCTTTCTAAGCTTTTCCCCTCCAATTGTTTGGTATATTTTATGAGACAGGACAAGTCCATATCACCTATTAGCATGGTGGTATGACACTCCTTATGTACCAAGTTGTGTACACCCGACATAAATTTGTTCATCCTTGACCTTGGCTCGACAACCAATTGTCGGGCATACTTGGAAAGTTGGTTGAACTTGAGGGCATACTCCGTCACACTCATAGACCGTTGCTTTAGATTCATAAATTCCATCATCTTCACCTCCCTTAACTTAATAGGAAAGAACCAGTTGAGGAATGTAACTTTGAATTCTTCCTAAGGGATAGCATCACCATTCCCCTTCTCTATCTTCTATTGAGTGAACCATATTTGAGCCACCCCTTTGAGTTGGTAGGCCGCCAACTCTACGTTTTTCCCTCTGAATTAACTGCCATAATGGACAACATCTCATACACCTCATCAATGAATTCTTGGGGGTTTTCATCCTACTTGGATTCAAGGAACTTCAATGGATTCATCCTAGTAAAATCACTCACCCTTCAGACCGAAGTAGGAGTATGAGGGGCTTGGTTCCTTTGGTTCAATTGATTCGTAATGGCATGGTCTAACATAGTGAATAGCATCCCAGAACTCATCATAGGCCACTCCCCCATCTTGAGGAACTTAAGTAGCGGGAGGGAGCAGTTGCTCCTCGGGTGTACGGACTCTTCTTCCTCTTTGGAATCAGCATAATCTAGAATAGCAAAGAACATTCGTCAGGGAAAAAGCCTTACCTTACTTCTAAAGAACGACATAGATTATGAAGAAGGGAAATATTTCCTAAAATGCCTCATATCCTCTTACTCATAGTTGTGGTGCACTACACAACCATGAATAAGACTCTAATCGATGTGGTGTGTTGGATTTCGAGGACCATTAAAAACCTAGGGCTCTGATAAAATGTTTGTGATGACCCAAGCCTAGGGCCTAGACATGAGACGGTGAATGGGAACCCGAAGGGACCCAAAAACTCCTCTTAGCATATCGATCGCACATCCTTGGTCGCAGAAGCAAAATAAACAACAACAAGAGATAATAGAAAGGGAAACTAAGTGATGTCTTTGATATCATAAAACAAAGAGTGTCAGGCTTATAGCATAAATACATCATAATGTTCCAATAACACCTTTAAACTTAGAATAGAGCGGGGGCCAAGACATTTTCCTGGCTCACCCTCATAATATCATATGGTCAACATCAATAAGCCTTAGGAATAGTAAGAGAAAGTAGATAGTGACCCCGAACTTGAGGATTCACCAAGATTTTCTTTGAATAATCTCATAAGCCACGTGGACGATGATCAAGAGGAGCTCTAGTTCCTACATGGTGATATCATGTAGGCACAAAGTCTGCGTTAGTATGTTTGAATGTACTAAGTATGTAGGATGCAATATAATAAGACATAAGTCAATATACTCAAAATGCATAGTAATAGGCAATAGATAAGGATAATCTTAATATGTTATGCATGATCAATGCTTGAAGTAAAACATGCTTGTAAATTATTTAACTTGCATAGAACATAATACATGTGTGGGAGGAGACCTCAAAAGACAAAGAATAAGACTAGGCGAACTACAACTTAGAATTTCGATGATTACCCCTCATCGTTAAAGAGGTGGTCTACTTGCCAATGTAAACCATACTTCACCTTACGAGAGCCCGTACCATTTTGGAGAAGTAACCCCTCTTACGGGAAGCCGTCCCATTTCAGGGTGGATTTCATGATAAAGTGCACTAAATGGATCAACTAGTATAGCGACGGTATAACATAAGCCTATGTTGGCACATAGTTCAAGGAAAGAGAGAAACCCTCCATCCATCGGTGCTAAGTCTAGTCCCACAGAATACTCATAATAATCATACTTTAATAACTTGCAATAAACATGAAATAATGACAAAATAGCTCTTAAATATACTTGACCTCTAATGGTGAGCCTACATGAGAATAGATCATCATCAAACATTACCCTTGCATTAACATCAAAGGCTCACAAGAGATAAAATCTTGAAATAGGGCTTAACTACATACTTTCATAATCATAGAAAATTTCATGAATTCATAACATACTTGATAGCCCATATTCATCATGAAGTCACTTGACGTATAAAACATGTAATTAACTTGAAAATTCCTAACTTGATATTTTATTAAACACTAGGTGGGTATGTAATGCTTGTTAAAAATAATGCAATTCAAGAGTGAAAGCATGTGAGAAGAAACAATGCAAATCAACCCACCAACATATTGCAAAACCCTCATGTTAGATACCTTGAACTCCATCATCAAATCTCATAATAGATCATAGTTTCATAGCTCAAAACATGCATAGTCTTAATTGACAAAACCAACTCATAGTATAAGCTTAAGATAGATAGACATGCATATTTAATCAACACTTTATAAAACCCCAATATTTCATGCTGATAATCCATAATAAAAGCTACACATAGATAACACAACTTGAAAACATGAAACTTTCATAAGATAGGAATAATGGGCCCCATGGATGAAAGGATCCAATGGTTGAAACCCACATACCTAAATTTGGGGATTCATTGATGTACACTTGAAAGAGAAGCTTAAATGGAGTTCTTGAAATCCGGAATTAAGCTTCGAACACTTGAATTTGGATGAAATCTTTAGTTAAGTCTTAAAGAGGGTTCTGAGAGTGTCTTAATTGATATAGAGTTGAAATATGGCTAAGTATAGGTATTTTTACACATAGTTGGAAATGGGGCCAAGACCCCAATGCCTTAGGCCGAAACAGGAAAAATAAGAAAGTGACAATGGACATGTCACGGAGCCACAGCTTCTGTCTCCAAAAATTTTGTGAAAATCAATCTTGGCTGCCGGGTCTTCTAAAATCCGAGTTATACCCATTCCTCTGTTAGTTGTGCCCCCTAATCAAGTATATGAACTCATATTTTTGATATCACACATGAATTTTGAGATACATAGAAATTTTAATTATGGGCATTACCGAGGCACTCTTTTGGGGCATTTCAGCCACCCGGCCTTTGATGTTTGGCTTTTACTTGTTAGCAATTGTGACATCCGGATATGAACTTGACAATGTCCCTCTTCATATCGGCACACCAATGCACCTCCCTCAAGTATCTATACATCTTCGTGGAACCAGGGTGAATGGAATAGGACGAATTATGGGCCTCCTTCAAGATCAATTCTCTCAAGTCATCCACATTTGGCACACACAATCTACCTTGGTACCTAAGGGCACCATCTCTTTCTTGGGAGAAATCCTCCACTTTACCATCTCTCACCAAGGCCTATCACTCTAACAAGGCAGGGTAAAGATCTTGTTTTGCCTTTACCTCCTCAATCAAGGAAGGCTTAGAACCATCAACAATTACTACACCACCATTGTCAACTTCATCCAACCTAACCCCCAATCTAGCCAACCAGTGAATCTCTCTTGCCACCTCTTTTCCACCATCGTTAACATGAGCTAGATACCCATAGACACCCTACTTAGAGCATCGGACATAACATTAGCTCTGCTGGTGTGATAATGCACACTCATATCATAATCTTTAAGGAGCTCTAACGACCTTCTTTGTCTCAAATGAAGATCCTTAGATCCTTTTAGGTGAACACATTTTAGAGGCACTTGTGGTCGGTAAACGCATCAATATGAACCCCATACAAGTAGTGACACTAATATTTTCATAGAAAATACCATGGCCACAAATTCAAGATCATGGGTGGGATAATTCTTCTCGTGCACCTTAAATTGTCTAGAGGCGTACATTATCACCTTACCATTTTGCTTCAAAACACACCCAAAAATATTCTTAAGGAATCACAATATACAACAAGTCTTTCCAACCCTTTCGGTAAAGACAAAATCGGAGAGGAGATAAACTTATCTTTCAAAGTTTGGAAACTCTTCTCACATTCATCAGTCCACATGAATTTTGCCTTCTTTTGTGTCAACTTAGTCATAGGAGAAGTAATAGAAGAGAAGCTATTCACAAACCTCCGGTAATAACCTGCCAAGCACAAGAAACTCCTAATATCTGATGGAGTCAAAGGTCTAGGCCAATTCGAATCACCTACGTCTTCTTAGTATCCACCATAATGCCATCACCCGACAATACATGCCCTAGAAAAGCAATCTCTTTCAACCAAAACTCACATTATTCATATTCAATGTACAACCTCTCTTCCCTATTGATTTTGAACATCACCCCTAAGTGCTTCAAATGCTTCTCCTCACAATGAGAATAAATCAAGATATCATCAATAAACACCACCACAAAAAGTCAAGGTAGGGTTTAAAGACCTTATTCATGAGATCCATAAACATAGTCAGTTCATTAATCAACCCAAAGCACATAACCATAACCTCAAAGTGCCTATACCTAGTTCAAAAATTCGTCTTAGGAATGCCATGCTCCCTCACTTTCACTTGGTGATACCTGGACCGATGATCAATCTTAGAATAGTGACTAGCCCCTTGAAGTTGGTCAAAAAGGTCATTAATCCTTGGTAGAGGGTACTTGTTCTTTATGGTGACTCTATTAACTTTTCGGTAATCAACACACATTCTAAGAGAACCATCCTTTTTCTTCATAAGTAACACCGGTGCACCCAAAGGTTACTAGGTCTTATGAAACTCTTTTCTAATAAATCCGTCTATTGCTCCTTCAACTCCTTCAACTCCACCGGGGCCATACGGTAAGGGGGAATAGAAATTGGTTTAGTATTGTGAAGGAGGTCTATACCAAAGTCTATTTCCCTTTTGGGAGGAACACTTGGAAGCTATTGAGAAAGACATCAAGAAACTCATTAACCACTGGGACTGACTCAATAGAAGGATTTTGGACTCAACATCCCTAACCCTCACAAGATGATAGAGACAACCCTTAGAAATCAACTTTTGGACTTTAAGGCAAGAAATGAATCTACCCTTGACCACCACATCACGTTTTTTCCACTATAGGAAGGGCTCATTAAGGAATTGGAATTTACCCCTATGGGTTCTACAATCAGTAGAAGCATAATCTGCATGCAACTATCCATCGCAATAATGACATCAAAATCCACCATATCTAACTCAACAAAATCACAAGGCAAGATTTTATGCAATATGAACACGGGACAATTTCTATAAATGCTTTTAGCAGCAATGGACTTACCAAAGGGGCTAGACACTTCATAAGGTGCACACAACAATTCCGAACTAACATGAAGCTTTTTGGCTATAAAAGGAATAATAAAAGAAAGAGTGGCACCCGGATCTATCAAAGCATACACATCAAAATCAAGAACCTTTAACATATTGGTGATGACGTCGGGCACCTCATCCATCCCTCGCCTCCCTTGAAGAGCATAGAATCTATTATGCCTTGGAGCACCCCCTTTATTGGCCTCCTGTTCCCTTTTGACCTATATTTGCACCTTGGCCTCGTGGACGACTATGTCTACCTTTATTTTGAGCATGAGGACAATCAACCACTACCAGCTGTCACAAAGTTCACTGTTTTAAGTGGGTTACTTCAAATGTTGCAACACCGCAAATTATTTGTGGGCCTACTATCAAAGGATCTACACAGCCACTTGCAAATTATAGCATTTGTTTGTAATAGTGTGATGGGGACACAGAATCCATCTATGGATGTTGTGGGACTTCATGTTTTCCTATTATTCTTACGAGCAATGCTGCATTATGAGTATCTGAGCTTCCACAAGGTTTGATCACTAGTTGGAGAAAAATAACAATCAAAACACAATAAAACAATTACCTAAGAATCCAAAAATTGAAAATAAACTAAAAACTAAGCTAAAACATCAAAATCCTTGGGTTTCCTCCAAAGTAGCTCATGATTTATTATCGTGGCACTTCTTAGCTAACATTAGTAAAATCCACTTCCTCAAGCTCCTGTGCATCATTATCACTAAATTTGACCTCCTTCTTAGAACTTTTCATTATTTCTCTTTGAATTTGATTCAGTTGTGCTGACATAAGTCGAAATTGACTATTGAATTGTTGAATGGCCGCAGAGTGTTAGTACACTCTGAGGTTTATCTTTTCAATGTCGGATTTGATCTCCTTCAATGTCTCATCTTGAGTATCTGCCCTCCTTAAAAACTAGTCAAGCATCCCCTTATTTTTTAAGTCTCTATCTCCCATGTCATAACATCAGGTGACACATTTGCTTGATTAAAACTCATAACAACAGTGCTTGCACACTTCATTAAATGTCTATTCCTAGGCTTCCACACATGGTTGGATTTGACTACCATGTTCATGTGCTCAAGAATCTCTACGAATGGTTGCTCTACAAATTGACCTCCCAAGATGACTATTGTCATCTAGAGCTTGATAGCAGTTTTCCACCAGGATAATCCTAGGAATCTCATGGTCTGTTGTAATACCCGAAAAGTTAGCTTTGAAAAAGCCCATAATCGTAATTTCTATATATCTCAAATTCCATACATGACATCGAAAATTTGACCCCATATTCTTGATCAGGGGCAAATTGAGTGAGAAATGGGTATAACCAGATTTTAGAAGACCCGTAGCAAAAAATGATTTTCACTAATTTCTTGAAAACAGTAGTTGTATGCGATTGTCCATGACGCGGACCCATCACAGACCAGTGTTGGATTTTCCTTAATTTTCAGTTTTGGCCTAAGGGCATTGGGTCATGTCCCCATGCCCATTTACACGTGAAATATCCCATAAATAGCCATTTTTTAACTCTATATCACTCAAAAACCCTCTCTAAAACCTCTCCAACACTTTATTAAAATTCCCATCCCAAATCCAAGGATTGCAAGCTCGCATTGGATCGTAATAACTAAATCCAAGATTTAAGCCTCCTTCAAAATTTACATCAAGGAATCTCCAAATTTAGGTACGTGGGTTTCATCTATTGGGTCCTTTCACCTATGGAGCCCAATCATCATTTTTGTGAAAAACTGCATGTTTTAAAGTTGTATCATCTATGGGTATCTCTTATTATGGATTTTGATTATGAATTATGTTGGGGTTTTATGAAATGTTGATTTATTATGCATATCTATCTATTTCAAGCTTATACTATGAATTGATTTTGTCTATTGAGATTATGTATGTTTTGAGCCATTAAACTATGATCAATTATAAGATTCGATGATGGATTTCAAGGTATCATACATGAACGTCTTACTATGTATTGGTGGATTTATTCACACTGAGTTTTCTCATATTATTCACTCTTGAATTGCATGATTATGAACTAGCATTATCAACCCACCAGTTTGATGTGTTTTAGTGTTTGTTTTTGCATGATTTAAGGGTTGGCATTATTTTTGGGCAAAATGTGCAATAGTTGCTGAAGTTGAGGATTCATGAGAGCCTTTATGGGCCATAGGATATTCTATGAGCTGTAAAGGTGATTTCATGTGTAATTCCAGTGAAGGGTATATTTATGAAGTTGAGTCTACGAACTTGCAGACGAGCTGTAGACCTACTATCGTACCGTGAGGATCAGAAGATGGGGACTTTTTGAATTTCCATCAGAGGAAACTCCCTACAGGTTGTAGGACCTTTTACATCCATAGAAGGTTGTAGTTGAAGACAAGTCCAGAATTGAAAAAACAGTTCATGAAAGCCCGATTATAGTAAACTGTTATACAACTCATAGAGCACTTCGTAGAGTCAGCCGACCTAGTTGTCCTATTTTAGTTTGGCTTTGTATTTTAAACACTATTAATAGGATTTTTAGGTTAATTTTCATAAAGTATGAAGGGAGACTAGGAAAGAACCATTAGAGAGTTTGAGTAACACTTGTAAACTTTAATTTTTATCTTCTTATTTTAATGTTGTGATTCTCATTGAAGAGTTGGATTTTTCTTGTGCTTAATTCTATTGTGTAAGTACTCAATTATGTTATTCAAATTCATAAGTCTTGCATTTACACTGATCATGAGTAGCAAAATTTACAACTAGCATTGTGGGAACCATTAAGAATTAACAAGGTAAAATCGAATAATTCGTAATTCTTAAAAAGTGTGCATGTATGTATTAATTATTTACCTTTGTACTAATTACTTTCTAATGGTGGCCATTAGAACTCGCCTAGTGTTAGTGACTGGATCAATGTAGTAATATATAGGAAAAGAGATTAATTAATAGGATTTGATAGATATTTCTCATCTAATCAACCAAACTAGGCCGAGGGGAGGTTGTATTGGCACAATAGGTAAGGGTTAGTAATGTTACACTACGGGGATGGACCAAATCATGTAGTGAAATTTACCTCTCGCTTAGGTCAAAGGCTTTGGTGAATTAACATACTATTCTGCATGCTACACATTGGAAATGAATTTGATTATCAAGTAATACTGAGTTAGGGAATCATGGGAAACACAATAACCTTGATTCTCTTCATATTGGTTTAACACTTGTTTTAGGTTAGAGTTACTTTTATTACTTATTATAAACCCCCCTCCTTTGGGAGATGGTTAATCAACTCGAATTGCAAATGAATTTTTGAAAGTATACCATATTCCCTGTGGGATTCTACCCAAACCTTTGTTAGGTTACATATCTTGCCAATGACTAATTTAGCCTCAAAAGGAATTGTAACTTGGGCGACATCAAGATTTTGGCGTCGTCGCTAGGGAATATGGCTGGGCTTATTTGCTTCAAGTAATTTGAGAATTAATCCTTATTTCCCTCATTTTACATTTTTTGTTGTTTTTGTTTTCTTTTTGGGTATAGGTGTAGTGTATGAGTAATACGCAAAGTCGAGGCGTACCATTGACTCCATTTGACCCAGAGATCTAGAGATGACTAAGAAGAACGGCCCAAGATAATGCAAACAGCGTAGAAAATGCAGCTCAAAACCTGAATAAGAATGTGAATGCAAATAATGACAATCCACCTCCTCTTGAAGACATTGTTCCACAGCCACAAGACTTCAATGCCAAAGCTTATCAGTGGAATCAATATCAGCTAAACCCTATGGTTATGGAGGTTACTAGAGCTATCATGTTACCACCACTACCGGCTGACACAAAGTTCGTGGTTTCAAGTGGGTTGCTTCACATGCTGCAAAACTGTGGGTTGTTCAAGGGCCTACCATCATAGGATCCACATAGTCATCTACACAATGTTGCATTTGTCAGCAAGAGTGTGATGGGAACACAAACTCTGTCTATGGATACTGTGTAACTTTATTTGTTCCCATTATCTCTAACAGGTAAGTAGCATCATGCCCATCCGAGCTCCCATAGAGTTTGATCACCAGTTGGGCTGAGTTGCAGAAGGCCTAGTTGGAGAGGTGCTTCCTGAGAATGAAGAAGCTCAAGTTGAAATACCAAATCAACAACTTTGAGAAACTTCCTGGTGACTTGATGAATACTACATGGGAGAGGTTCACAAAGTGCTTGACAACAAAATAGTTAATGATGCCTTGGTGGAGATCTTTTACCGTTGCTCTGGATTAGAATAGTCAAGCCTGTGCTAATACCACTATAGGGGCATGTTCTTAGATCAACCATTTGCAAGGATCGCAGAGAGGATGGAAAGGGTGGTTAAGACAAATCGTGCATAGGGACAAAGAGACAGATCTTTAACCAAAAGTTCGTGTGATGTCAATATTGGTTCGGAGCAAGATAAAATAAAAAAAGAGATTATGCAAGAGCTTTCCTGAATCCTTACAAGTATGGAGGCGATGACGAAGCAAAATCAGAAACAAGTTAATGTAGTTTCTCATTATCCTCTGTGAGCACCCATGATTGATGATCCCTATTATAAGGAGGACATTTGCTTCATTACCGATCAGATGGGGAATTTTTGGACCAATGCCTAAGGGTCCAATCTGGACTATTGGTGCCAAGGTCAAGGAAACCAAGGTCAGAACTATAATCTAGATGGGGCTCTCAAAGGTAATTGTGAAGGTTACTATGACAAGAATCGGGGCCAAGACACAAATGCAGATAAGGGCCGTAGAGATGGCTAAAGAAATGAATAGTATAGCCACCACACAACTGTGAAACCGGTGCTAGTAGTTTTAGAGTTGAGGAGATGTTTTACCGCTTGTTGAAGAAAGCTGAGACATAGGATGAGACTTTGAGGGGAATGAAATCTAACATCTCCAGCATAAATTAGAAAATCATATCTCATTTTGTTGCTGTCAAATAACTTGAGCAACAGTTTGATTAAGTGTTGACTCCACTCAACTAGCATCAGAGAGGTACACTATCTAGCAACACAGTTCAGAACCCAAAGAATGAAGGACAGTGCATGGCAGTAACTACTCGGTGGTGGCAAGAGTACCATTGATCCTTCCATGCTAGAAGATAAGGGTGATGCTTGAGAGGACATATTTGAGGTCAAGGGTTCTAATACTAAAGCTAGTTGTGGCAAGGATGGGGTGAGTGATGCTGCAAAGGCACCACAGAAGCTGAAGCCCGTTCCTAGGCCTCCTCTTACCTTCCCTCAAAGAATTAAAAAGGAGGAGGAGGGCAAGTTCAGGCACTTTATATCCATGCTAAAACAACTCTCCATCACTATCCCTCTTATTGAGGTGTTGGAGAAGATGCCAGGGTATGCAAAGTTCATGAAGGACCTGGTTACGAAGAAGCACACTGTGAGTCAGGAGCTATCCCAAGAGCTTCAACATTACAGTGCAATTGCTACGAGGTCCTTGGTTCAAAAATGAGAAGATCCTGGTGCTTTTAACATACCCTGCACAATTGGAAAGTGGAGTTCACAAGGGCATTGTGTGATCTCGTTGCCAGCATAAACCTAATGCTCCTTGCGGTCTTCCAGAATCTAGGACTAGGAGTCCCTACTTAGATGAGCATGCAATTGTTGATGGCTGATCGCAGGATGAAGAATGTGGGGATACTTTATGATGTGATTGTCAAAGTTGAGAAATTTATATTCCCCGCAGAACTTGTGATCCAAGATTACGAGGTCAGCTTCGATGTCCCAATCATATTTGGAAGGCCATTCCTAGCCACTGGTCGCACACTAGTGGATATGGAAGATGGTCAGCTCAGGTTTAGATTGAGTAATGAAGAAATTGCCTTCAATATCTATCTATCAATGAAGAGGCTAGATGATCTAAAGAAGGAAGTTTGGACACTTGGTGAAGTCTGAGTAACCAAGTTGTCCAAGTTGTGCCGCGACAATTAATCAGACTCTATTTGGGAGGTAACTCAAGGTTTTTGATGTAATAGTTGTAGTTGTAGCTTTGTTTCAGATTATAGACCCATAAGTAGTTTACATACTTGCATTTTGGTTGTAATTTTGGATATTGGGTTGGTTGCATTTAGGGTAACAGTGTGTTCTGTGAAGAATGTGTAGGTACATGGCTAAGTCATCCATCCTTGGCTGAAAAAGCATCAAGAAGTGCCTCTATAAATGGTCCTTCAGGACATATATCAATCTACAACTCATACACCATCTCGTAGACACTTCCATTAACCAAAACGTTTTACGACTCGTAGTAATGAATGGGGCTCGTGGACTCGAGGTAAGTTTTTCTAAGTTTTTGACTAAGTGTTGGGGTTTCTATGACCAACTCTATGATTCATAGCTTAATATACTACTTGTAGATTGTTCTGTGGAATCTAGTCCTCAAAACTAGGATTTGGACCTTCTAAGAAACCATGATTTATGAGCCGTAAAATACTCTATGGTTCGTAATCAGCGTTTCATAGAGTCTGGGCCCATTAGTTTTGACCAACCTGGTCAACATATAAATAATGGGGCCAAAATAATTTGACCCCATTGTTGCCCTAAGTAAAAGGTCAAACCCGGCCAAACCCCTACTCCACTCTTTCTGATCATTGACGCCATCACCCCTACCATTTTTCGACAAGTTTTTCCGACAGCCCTAGGGTTCACAGTCCAATCCCACCTTCAATTCTTCTAATTTAATAACTCAATTTGGTAAGTTTTCGGTCTTTCAAATACCCTTTATTTACCAATTAGTGTGATTAGATTGAACTTTGTCACGACCCAAGCCTAGGGCTTAGACGTGACAGGCGAATGGAGAACCCGAAGGAACCCCAGACAAGCCTCATAGCATATCATTACACATCCTTTGTCGCGAAAGCAATTAAAATAACAATAAGTGATAAGAATAAATGAAGGGAAATTGGGGCTAAGGGTAAACTTCCATATCATAGATATCAAGAACAATAGAGTCAATGTCATAGCATAGATACGTAACATGTCCAATAACATCTCTACTACATAGATAAGAGAGGGGACCCAGACAAAGCAACCAGGTTCACCCTCATAGTCAATACATAAGTCAAAGAGAAAGTCTTAATACATAGTAAGAGATCATAGGTAACGTCCTCGGAATGGAGGACTCACCAACAAGCTTGAGTGAAACTGTGTTAGCCACGTGGGTGGAGATGCTCAAGCGGGGCTCCGGTTCCTACATGGTGATATCGTGTAGGCATAGAGTATGCATTAGTACGTTGGAATGTACTAAGTATGTAGAATGCAATGCAACAAGAGATAGGCAATAATCAAAATGCATAATAATAGGAAGAGATAGTACATTAGCAACATGGCACGCATGAACAATGCTTAAGGTAAAACATGTTTGTAAATGATGATCAAGGAATGTAACTCATTATGGAATACATACTCAAACCTTTCTTACCAATCTTCATGAAATGGACCAAATGACCCCCACTAACCTTACAGTATAACCTTTTTGGAGAGTGTTACCAATACCCCTACCCTACAAGATAGTCTTTTTAGTAGGCTTAAGAGGCTTGTTTAGTGTTGTCATATCCCAAACCTAGGGCCTAGATATAACACGGCGATTGAGGAACCTAAAGGGACCCCAAACAAGCCTCTTAGCATATCATTCACACATCCTTGGTCGCGAAAGAAAATAAACATCAAGTGATACAATTAAAAGGGAAGCGGGGCTAAGAGAAGTCTTTGATAATCACAAAAGCATCAACGAGTCAAGCTCATAGAATAAATAAATCATAACATCCAACGACACCACTAACTTGGAATGGAGCGGAGGCTAAGACACCGTCTGGTCACACCCTCATAGTAACAATTATTCAACATAATAAAGTCTCAAAATAGCAAGAGTAATGTAGATAGTGTTCACGAACTTGAGGACTCACCAGTGCTTATCTTTGATGTACCGAACTAGCCACGTGGAGGATGATCAAAAGGAGCTCTGGTCCCTACGTGGTAATATCATGTAGGCATAGAGTATGCGTTAGTATGTTTGAATGTACTAATTATGCAGGATGCAATGCAACAAGACATAAGCCAATATAGGAAAAATGTATAATTATAAACAATGGATATATAATCTTAATGTGGCATGATCAATGCTCATAATAAAATATGCTTGTAAATCATTCATCTTCCATAATATATATCATACATACGTGGGAAGTGACCTCAACTGACATAGACCAAGCAGCTACAACTTGGACTCCGAGGCCTGACACCCCCTCGGTTTAGGTAACCGAGCATGACACCCCTCCCCCCTCCGATGAAGTATGGTCTACTTACCAAGGTAAAGCAAACATGATAAAATGAACTAGATGGATCGACTAGTATAGTAAGGATAATAATCATAATCCTATGGTTGCACATAGTTTAGAGTCTAAAGACTTTATATAAGGACCCTTTGAATTGATCCCTCATCTTAAGCCTCAATCGGTGCTAAGTCGAATCCCATGGAATACTTTAAATAATCCTACTTTAATCATAACATGAATAGCTTGTAATAACATGACTTGAGTAGCTCATAAACATGCTTGACCTCTAGTAGCTAGCCTAACTTGAACATCAGTGTAGATCCTAATCATACATGAACCCTTTCTTTAACATGAATGGCTCGCAAGAGCTAAAATACTTGAAATAGGGCTTAACTTGGTACTTGTAAAATAATAAGTACTTTTCATGAATTCGATACATGCATGAAAGCCCTTAATCATCATGAAGTCACTTGAAATGAAAATCATGTAATAGATCATCAATAACTTGAGAATTCTTGTCATGACATTTTATCAAACACGTGGTGGGTATACTTGTTCAAAATTATGCAATTCAAGAGTGAAATGAGATGAGTAAACTCAATGTAAATCAATCCACCAACATGGTAATAAAACCCTCATGTAGGGGTACATTGAAATCCATCATAAAAATTTATAATAGTTCATAGTTTCATAGCTCAAAACATGCATAGTATCAACAGACAAAAGCCATTCATGGAATAAGTTTGGAATAGACATTCATGCATAATCAATCAATACTTGAAAAAACCCCAACATGATTTATGTTCATATTTCATAATAAAAGATACCCATAGGTAATACAACTTGAAATCATGCAATATTCATAAAAAGAGGAGGTTGGGCTCCATGGGTGAAAGGACCCATGGATGAAGACCCACATACATTCAACCTTGAATTCCTTGAAATGAACTAGAAATGTTTTAGAGCTTGAAATGAATCCTTGAGTCCCAAAGTTGAG
>JAPFFP010082442.1:0-22151 GCA_026153255.1 Solanum medicagineum | reverse complement strand
ATGGGTATGGATTGGTTAGCTTCTTGTTATGCCACCGTGGATTGCCGAACTAAGAGAGTGTACTTCCACTTTCCAAGTGAGTATTGGAGAATGTTTAGGATGATATGAGGGTGAAATTTGGCTAAGTATAGGTAAAAAAACACGTATGGGAACCCTTGGCACCAAGACCCAAATCCTTGGACCCAAAAACAGAAAAATGCTCAAAATAAGGCACTGGCGTGTTGCGCCACTGTCATGGAATACACATTGTAAATTGCATGCTTGAATTTTCGTAAGTGCTAATTCTTCGCTTTTAAATTGGGTTAGACCCCTCTCCCCCTAATTTGGACCTCTTGAACAAAAATTCGTAGTCCAACTTTGGAAATAACGAACGAATTTTGGGATATATGAAAACTAAAAAGTCCAGGCATTTTGAGACACGTTTTTGGGCACTTTTTGGGGTCGTTACAATATCTCCCCCTTGGGAACATTCGTCCTCAAATGTAAAAGAGATGTATAAGACAACAGTGATCATCAACAAATCAGCACCAACAAGAATGCAACATAACATGTAAAACACCATTTTCAAAATCTCAACATATGTGTAAAATGATTATAAACTTGTCACTTTAAACATGAATGCATATGAATGACATAGGGGCTGAAACATAAGACTTGGAACCATATGAAGAACTTATTCATCATCTTAGGCTTGATTAGAGTGAGTGGGGTACGAATATCACTCCTATAAGACTGTTTTGGCTTCCTTGGAGACACCTTTGTCTTGATGATCCTTTCAAGAGGGCCTTAATGAACACCGCATCCTCATTAATCAACTTCTCCATTCATCCATCCAACAACTCTACCGGGACCTTCTTCCAGGTCAACTTATCCTCCACATCACCAACCATCTCAAAGAGTTCCATAGCACTAGAGCCATCAACACATCTCCTCAACCTAGAAACATGAAGAACTGAACAAACCATAATCATATCCCTAGGCAAATCCTATCCACATGCAACCTTACCAACTTCCTCTACACTCTAAAAGGTCTCACAACCATAAACTCATTTGTCAACCTTAACCATACCTATTCCAGTTGTCGCCACAAACTACCATATCCCCCTTAGGAGACTACTTCCACTCTACCATCTTTCCACCCAAAACTTCCAACTCTAATAGGGCGAAATCAAGGCCTTTCTTAATTTAGACCTCTTAATCAAGGAAGATTAGGAACCATCAAGAATGTTATACTACCATGCCCAACTTCCCTTAACCTAACTTCCAATCTAACCAATCGATGGACCCCACTAGTCTCCTCCTTGCCACCATCAACAACACATGCTAGGCTACCTAGAGTACCGACCGCAACATTAGACTTACTAGGGAAATATAATGCACACCATTCCATAATCTATAAGAATTCTAACCATCTTCTTGCTATCCACAATGCACACCTGTCATATTTAGCAAACAACCTCTCATTTCCCCAAGGCTTACAACACTACCCCAAATGATTCACAAGCTCGAAACAAATCAATACCTCATCACTAAAGACCACCACAAACATACCAAGGTAGAGTTTTAAGAACCTATCCATGAAACACAATAGACACAAGTAGTGCGCAAGCCCATCTAACAACTCCAGCAATAATAAAAATGCTTATTTCTAGTTCAAAAGGGTACTTGGGATATCACCTACCCCTTCCACACTTGAGAACAAAACCCGAACCTCAAATCAAACTTAGGGAAGTGACTGCCCCATTGGAGTTAACCAAATCGATTAACCATCCTTAACTATCATATTACAACCTTACGAGTTCTACACTCATTTGAAGCATGCTATGCACGTTGCCCAAACTACCACAAGACCTCCAACGCATCAAGCTAAGTTCAACCAAGATCACAAGACAAGGCTCTATGCAACAAGAACATGAGGCAACGCTTATAGAGCCCCCTCTCAATCCATTGGTACAAATTCTTCATCCCACAAGAATACTTATAACATACATATACTTACTTTAAAAGAGGGAATAGTCATTTTCTTTCCGAATCATTTCAATGCACAATTAGGCTTAAAAGCCAAACAACATTCATAACAATTCATACATAGGCAAACAACATTCATAATAATTCATACTTAGGCAAAAAATGCCAAAATAATGATTTCATAGTCATAATATTCATGCATAAGAATAGCCTATCAATACATAAGATGGTGCAAGCACCCCAAATGCTCCATGAGCCAAAAACCAAAGACATATATGTGATCACAATATTGTCATAACTAATATTTTGCCAAATCCATACCATAAAACAAAATTGGGCTTAACCCATAACATAATTTCTCAAAATAATACATGTATATGAATGCATATGCTATGATCAATGAGGGAATGACATGGGTAATTAAGACTCAATTTAAAAATCAATATTTATAATATGAAATGGAAATGAAAACATAATTAATTCCACATTTAAATCCAAGTGTAATCTCTCATGCATAAGTAATTCAAAAAGGGAACATGCATACTTATAATTTCATAAACCCAAAGTAAATCTTCATATAATGGTTTAAAAAATATTAAAATCATCAAACAAATACTATCCATGCATCAATAGAATTTTAGGAATTATAATATTCAAAACTCCAAATTAAAGTAAGCAAAATCCATGTAGGTTTTTTCGGAAATAGTTTTGGGTCTCCTCGATGGGAAGGGATCAAGGATCAACCCTCATACACATGAATCCTACTAGCACGAAGGAATAACGTAGGAAATATCAACTCCCGGACCTATCAAATCACCCCACTCAAAACGTCGGTCACAACAATGGCCTTACTTAGGGTAAACTAAGTTATAGGGGAAACAATAGAAGAGAACTTATTCACAAACTCCGGTAATAGACCACTGAGCCCCAAGAAGCTCCTAAACTAGGGAAGTCAAGGTCTAGGTTAATCTCTAATCACCTTTGTCTTACTAGAGTTCACCTTATTACCATCACTCGGCATCACACGACCTAGGAAGGCAATCTCTTACAACCAAAATCTCCATTCCCCCTATTTAGCATCCCACCTTCTTCCTTAAACCTTGTAGTACTACCCTCAAAAGAGTCACTTGCATTACCTCATTAGGGAACACAAACCATCATATCATCACCAAAACCACCATAAGCCTATTAGAGTAAGGGGAAATGATCCTATTCATGAGACTTGTATGCTAACTGGTGCACTAGTCAAACCAAAAGACATCACCCCAGTATCAAAATATCGAAAAGGGACATTCAACATCTCATCAATGACCACCACCAACCCAATAAAAAACAACTTAGGTTTTACACATCCATTCTTACAAGATGACAAATGCAACCCCTTACAGACCCAATTGTAGCCTAAGACAAGAAATAGACCTACCTCTTTTGCTACCACTTAACAACCTCCCACTTCAAGACAGGTTCATTAGGGATTTGGGATCTAGCTCTACGAGTCCTACCATCCATGATGAAACTACATGCATGTATCCATTCCATCCCTATAATGACATTCAAATCCACCATGCCACTCCAACAAATCATAAAGCAAGACCTAATGCAATACAAACCCAGACTAACACCTACGAACCTCTTAGCAATAATATACCCAACAAAAGTATAGACACCAAAGATCCACACAAAACCTTGGGTGCAATATAAGCCCCACTAGCAACCAAAAGAATAGAGAAGAAATAGTGGCAACTAGGCCTAACAATACATGCACAAGAAAGCTAAGAAAACTTCCACTTACCAGTAATAGCATCAGACATCTCATCCCTTCCCTGATTCACTTGACCAACACAACCATCTTGATCTAAAGGTTGATCATATTGGCAAATCAGAATTCTGTGGCCTACCTCACCACACCCAAAGCATAAACCCATGATCCTCTAACTTGCACCACTATGAGTCCTCTCATATTTTGGGCATCTAGGACGAGTCATCCCTTCATCACCCTCCTTACTCTTATTGCATTTTCGAGGACAATCCCACCTCTTATGTCCCACTTCACCGTAATCAAAACAAGCATTGGTGCCCTTGAAACATGGGCCCATATGAGCCTTATCACATGTCGGACACATAGCATCACCTCTATCATTGAGACTTGTGAACATTACTTCAACACGGGCCCTGTTGGCCTCATTATTTCTACTCTTACCATTTGAAGTCCCGGAAGCACCCACTTGTTGTTCGAGGTGAGTTGCCAATTTCGCGTCCACTTTGGCCACTTTCGATAGAGCATCACCAATCTCCGCATTCATCTTATCACTGTCCTAAGTAGCATGAGACATATACTGAAATGTAATGATTAGGGGTTAGCAATAAACCCTAGGGGATCTAACTCTATCGCACGACATGGATCATAAAGAAATGGAACATTTCCTAGAACGCCTTATAGCCTCCTACTCATAGTTGTGGTGCACAACATAATCATGAATAAGACTCTAATTGACGCAGTGTGTTGAACTACGAGGATCTATCAACCTAGTGCACTGATACCAATTTTGTCACGACCCAAAATAGGGCCTAGAGGTGACATGGCGAATAGGGAGCCTGAAGGTTCCCCAAACAAGCCACTTAACTTATCATTACACATCATTGGTCATGGAAACAGTTAAATGACATAAAAAAGTAGAAATAGGGACAATGGGACTAAGGGAAAAATATGCACAACATCATAATCAAGGGACAAGATTCAAGGCTTATATCATAAATACATAGCATGTCCAGCAACACCTCTACTACATAGAAAAGAGCGGGGGCCAAGACAAAGTAAACGGGCTCACCCTAATGGTCATAATAGAAAGTAAAGAAGAATGTTTTGATAATAATAAGAGAAACATATACTAACGTCCCCCAAGTGGAGGACTCACCAACTAGCTTGAATAGCACCGAACTAGCCACGTGGAGGAGAAGGATGATTAACTTGGGCTTCGATCCCTACGTGGTGACATCATCTAGGCAAGATTATGTGTTAATGTGTTTGAATGTATTAAGTATGTAGGATGCAATGCAACAATAGATATGCATCATATTCAAAATGCATAATATTAAGCAATACACATAATATACAATATGACATGTATGATCAATGCTTAAGTAAAACATGCTTAAGTAACTCATGCTCATATAGGATACCATATCTCTAGAAGAGACCAAGCTAGTTATTCAAGGTATAAACCTCTTGGTGGTTGTGTGGTATAAAGCCCTCACATTGTTAATGGTAATCACACCTTACCAACATGGTGACGAAGTATAAACCCCTCACATGGTTGATGAGTATAAACCCCCAACATGGTTACCCGGGCTCTTGTCCCCTCGGATTGGGTATGGTCCAATGCAACACTTTATATAGAGTATATCATATATATAAGCTCTTTTCTTCATCATATAGTCATTCATATCATATCTCATGCTTTGGACCTTCAACTCCTCAAGAAACCACATCCAGACATTTTATCAAACACTTGGAGGGTGTGAAATGGTAGTATTAAACCATGCAATGTAGAGATGAAATCATTGAAGAAAATCCATTATAAAACCATGAGTCAACACCTTTCAACACCCTCACGACATATACATCAAAACCCTCATCAAATCTTACAATAGATCCAACATTTAAAGCTTAAAACATAGCAAAATTGTCACAACTTTTCATAGCTTTAACATAATGTGCAGTGAATTTCATAATCTGCAAGACCCATTTGTAAATCAACTTTAAATCATGCAATTAGAGTAAAAGGAAACTTGGGTGTAATAGGTGAAAGGAACCCACTAAAGAAACCCACATACCTTAGCTCGGAGATGAACTTGGTAAAGATTGGAGATGGAGACTTGAAGTTTTAAGAAGAACCCTGAAGGAGAACCTTAGCTTGGGGAATGTTTAGGATGATTTGAGGCTGAAATTTGGCTAAGTATAGGTAAAAAATATGTATGGGAACCCTTGGGCCCAAGACCCAAAGGCTTGGACTAAAAAATAGAAAAATGCTCAAAATAAGGCACTGGCGCATCCCGCCAACGTCACGGAAGACAGATTGGAAATTGCATTCTTAAATTTTCATAATTGTTAATTCTTCACTCTTAAATTGGGGTTAGAACCTTCTCCCCTTAATTTGTACCCCCTGAACAAGAATCCAAAGTTGGATTTTGAAATAATGAATTGATTTTGAGATATATGAAAATTAAAATTCCAGGCATTCTAAGACACGTTTCTGGGATCTTTTTGGGGTAGTTATACACTCAAAGTTGTGGTGAACAACACAACCATGAATAAGAATTTAATCGATCCAGTGTGCTTAATGTCGAGGACCATTAACAACCTAGTGCTCTACTACCAAGTTTATCTTGAACCATGCCTAGGACCTAGACATGACACGGCAAATGACGAACCCAAAGGGACCCCAAACAAGTCTTTTAACTTATCATTACACATCCTTGGTCGCGGAAGCATTAGAACAACAAAAAAAGATATTAAATAGGGATAAACAGCACTAAGGTACAACTTTAATACTATAGAAACTTAACAAGCCGATAGAGTATAACATTAATAAATCATAAGGTTCCAACAACACCTCTACTACATAGAAGCGGGGGCCAAGGCAATCTCCGTACTCACCCTTATAGTCACAAGTTAGATTTTCTAACATAGGAAGAGTCAATACATATCATAAATAAAGAGACATATTTCCTCGGGTTAAGGACTCACCAACTTGCTTTGAGTAGTAGTACTAGCCACGAGGAGGAGGATTATCAAGTGAGGCTTCCTACATGGTAACATCATGTAGGCATAGAGTATGTGTTAGTACATTTGAATGTACTAAGTATGTAGAATGCAATGCAACAAGAGATAGGGAAAAGAGGCAAAATGCAATATCATAAGTAATGGGTAGCATAATAACAATATGTCATGTATGAATGTTACTTAAAGTAAAACATGTTTATATATAACATTTTACATATGAGGAAGAGACCATCATCATAGACCAAGCAACTTAGTACTTGGAATCTAAGGTAGACCACCCCTTAGAACTGATTGAGGAATCCACCCCTTAATTGGTTGATGGACATGACCACCCTCCATCAAAAGTGATTGAGGTATCAACCCCTTCATTGGTTGATCGCTTACCACACCCATCTGAGGTGATTAGGGTGTCAACTCCTCAATTGGTTGACTGACATGACCACCCTCTGCCAGAAGTGATTGAGGTATTAACCCCCCCAATTTGTTGATGGCATACCACCCCCATCCAAGGTGATTGAGGCATCACTCCTCAATTGGCTATGTTCAACTCACAACACTATAAAATCTTATCATGAAATCAACACATATACACCATATTTTCATTATCATAAAGTCACTTAGCTCGTATGCCATACATTAGACCTTCAACAAGTCAAGAAACCTTAATTGGACATTTTATCAATCACTTGGCCGGTGTGTAATACTAGTATAAAACTATGCAATTCAAGAGTAAAATCATGCAAGAAAAATCAATGTAAAACCACCCACCAACACTTGGTAATACCCTCATGCGATATACATCAAATCCCTTCATTAAATCTTAAAAAGATCATATATCCATAGCCCAAAACATGCTTAAACAATCACACTTTTCTGAAACCCCAACAAAGTTAATAGTCAAATTCATAGTAAGTAAGACCCATAAGTAAATCAACTAAGAAATATGAAAATAATGTAGAAAGAAAGCTTAGAAACCATGGATAAAAGGACTCAATGGTTGAAACCCACATAACTTAGACTTTGAGTTTCTTGAAATTGGGTGGTGAAAGACTTGAACCTTGGAAGTGGGTCTTGGAATCCAAAACTTGTTCTTGAGTTCCCTTGAATTTTTATTGGGGTTTTGATGGAGGCTCTGAAGAGAATTTTGAGAGTGTAATTGAGATGAGATTAATGAGTTTGATCCTTTAGAATAGGGTTTAGGTCTTTTGGGGAGGTTAAGATAGCATTGGAAGTCTAAAAAAGTCATTAGAGTAATTAAAATTTATGAAAATGTCATTAATGAACGGATGGAAAAATTGATCTCACTGAAGGGTTCATGGGTCATGTGGCACTCCAAGGGCCGTGTGGAGTTCCCATGAGATAAGACTTGGTCAAAAATTGGAAGTTGGAAGACTTAGAAAAATCGACGTCATCACTTTGACAGGCCACTTTCACATGCCGTGTGGTGTTACACGGTCTGTGTAGTGGTCCATCCAGCTACACATAGAGAAAAATGTTGCAGGCCACCCCACGCCCAAGTTGATGAGCCATTTGACCTTCCACGACCTATCAAAGGTGCCTGTGGCACCACACTTAGGCAAAAGTCCTGTCTTGCTCACTCTTCCTCACTTGCACCCACTCCCCAACCAACCACACGGTTAGTGGCAAGCCTCACGGCCCGTGCCACTGGCCGTGTCACATGCCTTAGACCAAAAATGGTCTTTTCCATCCCTAAACAATCTAAACGGTTTATCCATGGCCACACTTCCTGTCAGAGTGCCCGTGTGACATCATTGCAAGGGAGGGTCTCACGAAAATGGTCATAACTCCTTCATCCAACCTCGGAATGAGGTGAGACCAAGTGCATTGGAAAGATAACTCAAAGGTTTTCATTTGAAATATCCTAGACTATCCGGTTCTAACTGTGGTAATAGTTATGCTCATTTAAAGTTAACCATTGCATGAACCAACACCCAAAAAATCAACTCATAGGTATGTCTTGAACTTGTTTAAGTACTAGGGGTCTCCCATGACACTAATACACTCTCCAACTTAACAAATGAGGCTTGAAACATAGGTACATAAAAGCATGGACTTACGATGTTTCACACAAACTCTTGAGGATATGCTTAGAGCTTGTGTTTTAGAGTTTAAGGGTAGTTGGGATGAACATCTTCCACGTATTGATCTTGCTTACAACAATAGTTATCATTCAAGCATTGGTATGGCTCTTTTTGAAACTCTCTATGGTAGACATTGTAGATCCCCGGTTAGATGGTTTGAGGTGGGGGAGATGGCTTTGTTATGCCCGGATTTGGTCATGGAAGTCTTGGAGAGGGTGAGGTTGATAAGGGAGGGATTGAAAATAGCCCAAAGTAGACAAAAGTCCTATTTCATTGTGAGAAGGAGATATCTTGAATTTATGGTTGATGATTGGGTTTACTTGAAAGTCTCACCCATAAAGTCTATAGTATGATTTGGCAAGAAGAGTTAATTGAGCCCAAGGTTTGTGGGTCCTAATGTAGTGTTAAGGAGGATTGGTACGGTGGCCTACGAGTTGGAGTTACCCATTGGTATGAATATGGTTCATCCGGTCTTTCGTATATCTATGTTGAGAAAGTGTGTGGGTGACCCAAGTGCTATTGTACCTTTGGATGTAGTTGCTGTTATAGAAGATGATTTGACTTATGAGGAGGTTCCAATAGAAATATTGGATATACAAGTGAAGAGGTTGAGAAACAAGGATGTACCTTCCGTCAAGGTTTTTTGGAGAAACCAACAAGTTGAAAGTACCACAAGGGATGTCAAGGCGGACATGAGAAAATGATATCCATATCTCTTCCACTCTACTCAAGCCTAAGGTACTAATTTAAGTCCCCTACATGATTTTAAGTCTTAAGTTTCAAACCTTATATCATTTGCATGCATTCATGTTTATGTTGACAAGTTTATGTTGATTTTTGACATTCATGTTGAGATTTTTGAAAATGATGTTTAAGTGTATTTGTTGCATTCATGTTGGGCTGAAATCTTCATGATTACTTCTCTTATGTACACTTCGTTGACATTTAGGGATGAATATTCCCAAGGGGGAGATTTTGAAATGCCCCAAGAATGCTCCAAAATGTGCCTTGAAAATGCCCATAATCGTAATTTTCATATATCTCAAAATCCATCCGAAATATCATAAATTTGAGTTTATATTCACGATCAGGGGGCAAATTGAGTCGGCAATGGGTATAACCCCAATTTTAGAGCACCCATAGCAAAAATTTAATTTTCCAGATTTGCAAATTCTAGTGACGATCCGCGCCCTAGCCGCAACACGTCAGGAAGACGGATCAGTGTTCATTGTTTCCTGAAAAACTGTTTCGGCCCAAGGGCCTTTGGGTCATAGCCCCATGCCCACCAATGCGTAAGCACTCTTATACTTAGCCATTGTTTCAACTCTATATCACTAAAGACTCTCTCAAAACCCCTCCCTAACACTTAACCAAATATTTCATCCAAATTTCAAGTGTCCCAAGCTCAATTCCGAATCTCAAGAACTCTATTCAAGCTTCAAGTCTCCTACAAGACTACATCAAGAAAATCCAAGTTTGAGGTATGTGGGTTTCAACCATTGGATACTTTTGCTCATGGTGCCCAACCTTTCTTCTTATGTAAATTTCATGTTTTCAAGTTGGATTATCCATGGGTAGCTCTTATTATGAAATTAGATTATAAACCTTTTTGGGTTTTTATGAAATCTTGATTGACTATGTATGTTTTGAGCTATGAAAATATGATCCATTATGAGATTTGATGAGGGATTTAAAGCTATCTTCCATGAGGGTTTTACTATGTGTTATTGGAACAATTGATGTAATTATGCCACGATCTCGACTCTTGAATGATTTATGCTTATCAAAGTATTTTCCCTAGTCCCGTTTTCCCTTATTTTTACCTTGTCTTGTTGATATTTTGCTTCTACAACCAAGGATGTGTAATTGATATGCTAAGATACTTGTTTGGGGTTCCTTCGGGTTTCCATCCACCGTGTCACAACTAGGCCCTAGGCTTGGGTCATAACACTTAAGCTTCAATCGATGCTAAGTCAAAGCCCACTGAATACTTGAAATAATCATAACTTTAATAACTTTTAAGATACATGATGTCATGACATGAGTATATCTTAAACATTCTTGACCTCTAATAGTGAGCCTAACTTGAACATGAGAGTAGATCATGATCATTTATGAACCCTTGCTTTAACATGAATGGCTCAGAAGAGGTAAAAATCTTGAAATAGGGCTTAACATGATACTTCTAAAATCATAGATTCTTTTTCATGAATTAAACACATACTTGAAAACTCCAAATCAACATGAAGTCACTTGACTTGTAAATCATGTAATAGATCATCAATAACTTGAGAATTTTTGTAATGTCATTTTATGAAACACATGGTTGGTTCATGGTACTTGTTCAAAATCATGCAATTCAAGAGTGAAACAAGATGAGTAAACTTAATGCAAATCAACCCACCAACATAATAGTAAAACTCTCATCCATCACAAAAGCTCATGATAGTCCATAGTTTTCAAAGCTCAAATCATGCATAATGTCAATAGACATAGATTAACTCATAGTATAAGTTTAAAATAGACATTCATGCATAATCAACAATACTTGATGAAATTCCAACATAACGTTCATTCAAAATTCATAATAATAGATACCCATAAGTAATACAACTTGAAATCATGCAATATTCATAAAAAGAGAAGGTTGGGCTCCATGGGTGAAAGAATCCATGGATGAAGACCCACATACCTTAAACCTTGAATTCCTTGAAATGAACTTGAAGTAGACTTAGAGCTTGAAATGAGTCCTTGAGTCCCAAAATTGAGCTTGAAATCCTTTGATTTGATTGAGAGATTTTATAGATTCTTAGAGAGGCTTTAGACACAATTTTGTGAACTATAGAGTTGAAAAATGGCTAAGTATGTGAGATTCCACATTTAAGTAGGCATCGGGCTATAAACCCAATGCCCTTGGGCAAAATAAGAAGACTAAGGAAAATATTCCCTGGGTTTGTGCCCCTGGCATGATGCGGACCTCAAACTACACTAGTCTGCACTCCTAGCGCATCGCGGCCAGGGCGCAGACAGCTATTGGAATTCAAAAATTATTTTTTGTTGTGGGTTTTTGAAACTCCGGGTTATACCTATTTCTTGCTCAATTTTGCCTCTTGATCGAGAATATGAACTCGGATGTTCGAAATCACACATGGATTTTGAGATATAGGGAAAATACGATTATGGGGCATTTTCGAGGCACATGTGGGACATTTTAATATCTACCCCGTGGGAACATTCGTCCCATAACATCAAAGAAGCATGCATAAGAGAAGTAATTATGAAGATTTCAGCCCAACAAGAATGCTACAAATGCACTTAAACATCATTTTCAAAAATCTCAACATGAATGTCAAAAATCATCATAAACTTTCTACCATAAATATGAATGCATACAAGATGATATGAGGGCTGAAACTTAATGAATGCATACAAGATGATATGAGGGCTGAAACTTAAGACTTGAAATCATAGATGGGGCTTAAATTATTACCTTCGGCTTGAGTAGGGTGAAAGAGGTATGGGCATCTCTCTTTCATGACCGCCTCGGTTTCCCATGTGGCACTTTCAACTTGTTGATTCCTCCAAATAACCTTGACGGAAGCTATATCTTTGTTTCTCAACCTCTTCACTTGTCTATCCAAAATCTCCACCGGGACCTCCTCATAGGTCAAATTATATTCCACAACATCCACATCCTCAAAGGGCACTATAGCACTTGTGTCACCCACACACTTTCACAACATGGACACATGAAAGACCAGATGAACCATGTTCATCTCCATAAGCAACTCCAACTCATATGCAACCTTACCAACTATCCTCAAAATTCTATAAGGACCCATAAAGCTTGGGCTCAATTTACCTCTCTTGCCAAACCGAACCACACCCTTCATGGGTGAGACTTTCAAGTAAACCCAATCACCAACCTTAAACTCAAGATCTTTTCTAGTCACATTAGAATATGACCTTTTTCTACTTTGGGCTATCTTCAACCTTTCCTTTATCAACCTTACCTTCCCAAATCCTCCATAACCAAATTCGGGCCTAACAAAGCGATCTCCCCCACATCAAACCACCCAATCAGGGATCTACAACACCTACTATAGAGAGCTTTAAAGGGATCCACTCCAATACTAGAGTGGTAGCTATTGTTGTAAGCAAACTCGATAAGTGATAGATGTTCATCCCAACTACCCTTAAATTACAAGACACAAGGTCTAAGAATATCTGCATGGGTTTTAATAGTCCTTTCGACTTGGCCATCCATTTGAGAATGAAAAGTTGTGCTAAGCTTGACCTTAGTACCAAGAACCTTTTGGAAGGATCTCCAAAAACGTGAAGTGAATTGAGCACCACGATCTGAAATGACAGACAAGGGTACCCCATGCAATCTAACCAAATCATGAATATTTGACATAGTCTTCGGCACCATAAGTTATATTAACCTGTAGGAAGTGAACCGACATTGTTTTTCCATCGACAATAACCCAAATGAAATCAAAGTGTTTCCTTATCTTGGGCAACCCAACCAAGAAATCCATGTTGATCTCTTCCCACTTCCAAGTAGAAATTTCTATGTCTTAGGCAAGGCCACCCGGCCTTTGATGTTCGGCTTTCACTTGTTGGAAATTGTAGTAACCGGACATAAACTTGGCAATATCTCTCTTCATACCACCCCACCAATACACCTCTCTAACATCTCTATATATCTTTGTGGAACCCGGGTGAGTAGAATAGGATAAATTATGAGCCTCTTCCAACATCAACTTCGTTAAGTCATAAACATTCAGCACACACAAACTACCTTGGTATCTAAGGGAACCATCTCCCCCTTAGGAAAAAACCTCCACTTTACCATGTTTCACCAAAGCTTTCAACTCTAGCAAGGCGAGATCAAGTTCTTATTTTGACTTGACTTCCTCAATAAAAGAAGATTTGGAACCATCAACAACCACTACACCACCATTTTCAATTTTATCCAACCTAACCCCCAACAAAGCCAACCGGTGAAAATTTCTCTAGCCATCCCCTTGTCACCAACATCAATATGAGCTAAGCTAGCAATGGACACCCTATTGAGAGCATAGGCCACAACATTAGCTTTGTCGGGATGATAATGTACACTCATGTCATAATTCTTAAGGAGCTCTAACCACCTTCTTTGTCTCAAGTTAAGTTATTTTGGGGTGAACACATATCGGAGACTCTTGTAGTCGGTAAAACATCAACATGAACCCCATACAAATAATGATGCCAAATTTTCAAAGCAATCACTACGGCCATCAAAAATGCAACCTCTTTCAACCAAGATTCACACTTTTCATATTTAACAAAAAACTTCTCTTCCCTCAAGATTTGCATCACCACCCTCAAGTAATTCACATGCTCTTCCTCACTACGGGAATAAATCAAATTATCATCAATAAGTACCACCAGAAATATATCAAGGTAGGGTTTAAAGACACTAATCTTGAGATTCATAACTAGAATCCGTAAATTAGTCTAGCCAAAAGGCATTACCATAAATTTGAAGTGCCCATATCTAGTCCAAGCCGTCTTGGGAATATCACATCCCTCACTTTCAATTAGTGGTACCAAGACTGAAGATCAATCTTAGAAAAGTGACTAGCCCCTTGAAGTTGGTCAAAAAGGTCATCAATCTTGGTAGAGGGTACTTGTTCGTTATGGTGACCCTATTAAGTTGCTGGTAATCAATGCACATTCTAAGGGAACCACTTTTTTTCTTCACAAACAACACCGGTGCACCCCAAGGTAACTTTCTAGGACTTATGAACCCTTTTCTAACAATCCCTCAACTGATCCTTCAACTCCCTCAATTCCGCCGGGGCCATACAGTAAAGGGGAATAGAAATAGGTTGCACATCGGGAAGGATGTCTATACCAAAGTCTATTTTCGTTGGGAGGAACACTAGGAAGCTCATCGAGAAAGACATCAAGGAACTCAGTGACCACCAGAACCGACTGAATAGAAATGACTTTAGACTCTACATCCCTAACCCTCACAAGATGATAAAAGCAACCCTTAGAAATCAACTTTTGGGCTTTGAGACAGGAAATGAACCCACCTTTGACCACCACATTACAACTTTTCCACTCAATAATGTGCTCATTGGGGAATTAGAATTTCATACTATAGGGTCCTACAATCAATGGAAGCATAATATGCATGTAACCAATCCATCCCAAGAATAATATCAAAATCTATAATGTTAAGTTCAACAAAATCACAAGGCAAGACTTTATGCATCATGAACACATGACAATACCTGTATTGTTTTAGCAATAATGGACTCACCAACGGGGATAGACACTTCATAAGGTTTACACAATAATTCGGGACACACGTGAAGCTTTCTGGCAACAAAATGAGTAATGAAAGAAAGAGTGGCACCCGAATTTATCAATACATACACATCATAATCAAAAATCCTTATCATACTGGTAATAACACCAGGCACCTCATTAACTTATTGCCTTCCTTGGAGAGCATAGAACCTATTTTTCCTTAGGCCACCCCCTTGTTGGCCTCCCTTTGCCCTTTGACCCACATTAGTACCTTGGCCTTAAGGACGACCATCTCTACCTTAGTTTTAAGCATGAGGACAATCAATAACCTTGTGACCCACTTTGCCACACCAATAGCATGCACCTGTGTTCCTCCAATATGTGTCACTATGATTTCTCCCACATTTTGGGCACCTAGGATGGGCCATCCCACCATTGCCACTGGGCTTAGCGTATAGAAGCCTTCTTTCACATTGAGCCCTTCTTCTTCCTTCCTTTGAGGCCACCAGGCAATCTCTCATCTTATGCCCATCACTGCCACACTTGAAACAACCCTCAACTCCTGCCAAACACTTCCCTTGGTGTTTTTTGCCACACCCTTGATAATTGACGAAATGGATCCTTTCCTTGTTGTACTTGGGTACTGGTAGAATAGTAGCAGATGAAGCACCCTCAACTCAAGCTCTCTTATCCTTCTTCTTCCCCCACATATCATTTGAGATCTAGAGGTCACCCACCGATTGGTTGAGTTGAGTGGTCATGACCTTGGCCAATAGCCATAGATCATTCCAAACCTCCGCATTTGATAGGTCATCTTTGGGAAGTTGACCCTCTACTGAGGGACGATTACCATCTTGTCCACCGTCCTGAATAGTTGGAGGTATGTTCTGAAACATAATAGTTAGGGGTCAATAGATAAACCTTAGAGGACTTAGCTCTACTGCATGACATAGATCATGAAGAAGTGATACATTTCCTAAAATAACTCATAGCCTCCCAATTCATAGTTGTGGCGCACTTTTAACCATGAATAAGACTATAATTGATGCAGTGTGTTGGATTTCTGAGGACCATTATCAACCTAGTGTCTGATACCAAACTTGTTGCGACCCAACCATAGGGCCTAGACATGACACAACTAATGGGGAACCCAAAGGGACCCCAAACACGCCTCTTGACATCATTTGCACATCCTTGGTCGCAGAATAAAAATAAACAACAAGATATAATGAAAAAGGAAAGCCTTTGAAATATAACGACCCCAAAAAGTGCCCGATAATGTGCCTCGGAAGTGCCCGGATTTGTAATTTCCATATATCTCAAGTTTCATACATTATTTCGAAAATCTGACATCAGATTCTTGTTCTGGAGGTCGAATTTAAGGGTATAAGGTTCTAATCGCAATTTTAGAGCGAACAATTCACAATTTCAAATTTCAAAGTGATGATTTCCAGAATAATATGCGCGACAACACTGGCATGATGCGCCTCAGTGTTATTCTTGTCCAATTCTTTTTACTGGCTTTTAAATCTTGGGCCTAAGCGGTCCCACATGAGAAAATACCTATACTTAGACATATTTTGCCTTCTATCATACAAAACATTCCTCAATACTCACTCAAACACTTAGTCTTATATTTCTCTCAAAATTCAAGTGCCAAAACCCTCATCCGGATCTTAAGGTTATCATTCAAGCTTCAAGTCTCCATCTCCAATCTTCTTCAAGGATTCTCCAACGTCAAGGCATGTGGGTTTCATTCATGGGTTTCTTCACCCATGATGCCCATGCTTCTTTTTACTCAAAATTGCATGATTTAAAGTTGATTTACTCATGGATCTTAATTATTATGAATTTCATTAAACACTATGTTGGGATTTCATGAAAGGGTTTTAACATCTTTTGAGCTATGAATCTAAGATCTATTGTGAGATTTGATGAAAGGTTTTGATGCATATTGCTTGAGGGTGTTACCAAGTATCTATTGATGGTTTTACAATGAATTTTTCTTGTATGATTTCACTCTTGCATTGCATGATTTTACTCTAGCACTACATACCTACCAAGTCTTTGATAAAATTTCTGGTTTAGGGTTCTTGAGGAATTGATGGTACAATGCATGTCTTATGACTTGAATGACTATATAATGATGAAAGGATTGTGTATATTGTATATAAGTCATGTAAGGAACGTATGGTATCGCAAGTGAATCGCAATTGAACGTATCGCTAAGCCTATTAGAATGGGGTAATGAATTATGCTCTATGTTTTACCCTCTAGTGAAAGGCCAATTCCTACATGTTGGGGTTATGAACTATAGTGTACACTTTACCCTCATGTACGAATCAATGCAACTCATTTACTCATATTCACACATAGGGGCTAGGAACTATGTTTTACTCCTTACCGTCATGTATGGTTTGAGGTTATGCTAGATACACACATGTAGGGGTTATGACCTATGATACCTTTACCCTCATGTTCTACTCACTTACTCATTTCTAGATTTAGGGGTTATGAACTATGATTTATTACTTACCCTCGTGTATGATTTGGGGTTATGCATTATACTCATATGAAGGGGTTATGAACTATATAGAATTCCTCACACTCATATGCACATATGTAGGGGTTATGACCTATGATACCTTCTACCTTCATGTGCTATTTATTATCTCTTGTGTACATGGGGTTATGAACTATGCTATCTCTTTACCCTCATATACTACCCATTACCTACTAGAAGAGGTTATGACCTCTTCTATATCCCTCACTCTCTAGAACATGGTATTTGGATGATCTAATCATGTCATCTTATATGTTAATCAAGTTAAGAATGTATGATTATTTTCAAGCATGTTTTACTATAAGAATTGTCCGTGCATGCCTTGTTGCTAATATACTACCTCTTGATATGATTATGCATTTTGATTATGTTGCCTATCTCCTGTTGCTTAGCATCCCACATACTTAGTACATTCTAACGTACTAACGCATACTGTATGTCTACATGATATCACCATATAGGAACCAAAGCCTTGCTTGAGCAGCTCCACCAACGCAGCTAGTACTATTTCACTCAAGCTTATTGGTGAGTCCTCCATACCGGGGACGTTGCTTATGATCTCATGTTATGTTCTAAGACTATCTTTCTTTACTTATGTATTGACCATGAAGGTGAGCCCAGTTGCTTGTCTTGGCCCCTGCTCCTTTATGTATTAGAAGTGTTGTAGGATATGTTATATATCTATGCTATGAGCCTTGACTCTCTTGTTTCTTGATGTTTATGATATGGATGTTTACCCTTAATCCCAATTTTCTTTGATTATGCTTATCTCTTATTGTTATTTTAATTGCTTCTACGACCAAGGATGTGTCATGATATGCTTAGAGGCTTGTTTGGGGTACCTTCGGGTTCCCCATTCACTAGTCACGTCTAGGCCCTAGGCTTGGGTCGTGACAAATATGGTATCATAGCACTATGTTGTTATATCCTCGGAGTCCAACACACCATGTTGATTAGAGTCTTATTCATGGTTGCGTTATGCACCACAACTATGAGTAGGAGGCTATAAGACGTTTTAGGAGATGTTTCCTTTTTTCATGTTCTAAGTCGTGCTATAGAGTTGAAGTAAGTTTTTCCCCCCTAACAATTGGTCTTTGATATGCTAGTTAATCATGCCTAACACAAGAGTAAGAAGAACCCACGCTCCCAAGGGACAACCCACTCATGGTGAGCTCCGGGATGCTTTAACCTTTCTAGTTCAAGTTATGGCCCATCAAGTTAATCAAGGGGCCCAAGCCCCTCATGCTCCTACAGTTGCGTCTCGGGGGAGAGACTTCATGAGGATGAACTTATCAGAATTTTATGGGTCTAAGGTGGATGAGGGCCCTCATGAGTTTATTGATGAGGTGTACAAGGTTTTGGCTATCATGGGTGTGAGGTCGAAAGATAAGGTAGAGTTGGGGCATACAAACTCAAAGGGGTGGCACAAATATGGTACAACCAATGGAAGGAAGAGAAGGGAGTCAACTATGTAGTGCTCTGGGAGGAGTTCAAGGTGGCTTTCCTTAATCGTTTCTTCCCTCTTGAACTTAGGGAAGCTAAATTGGTTGAATTCTTGAACTTGAAGCAAGGATCAATGAGTATGAGGGAGTATGCCCTCAAGTTCAACCAAATCTCTGAGTATGCTCCTCACTTGGTTGTTGACCCAAGGGCTAGAATGAACAAGCTCGTAATGGGTGTCTCCGATTTGGTGAGTGAAAAATGTCGGTACGCTATGTTGATTAATGATATAGATTTATCCCGCCTCATGATTAATGCCGAACAACTTGAAGGTGAGAAGCTTAGGAAGAAGAGGAGTGGAGAGTCCAAGAAGGCTCGGTCTGAGGATGACCAGTTCTAACAACGTATCAAGTTTCGAGGCCAAGGGTCTTCTAATGCTCAAGACAAGAGGCTTGCTATGGAATGAATAGGTAGACCAAGGTTCCAAGGAGGCGATGGTAGAATGAGTTTTCCAAAATTCCCACAATGTGAAAGCCATCATCATGGAAAATGCTTAAAGAATTAAAGAGCATGTTACAGGTGTGGGAAAGTAGGTCACAAGCTTATTGATTGCCCTTATGTCCGGAACAATGGCAAGGAGGGTCATCCTCAAGGTCAAGGTGGTCATGTGAATCAAGAGGCCCAAGGTGGGTATATTGATCAAGGAGGTACTCGAAGAAATAATCGTTTCTATGCTCTTCAAAGGAGGCAAGGAGTTGATGAGGTGCCCGATGTTGATACTGATATGTTGAAGTTTCCTTTTGTTGCTAGTAGGCTTCGACTGTGTTCCAGATGGTTATGTGGACTTTTGGCGTCTATCCCATTAGTGAGTCTATTGTTGCTAGAAGGGTATATGGAAATTGCTCCGTGGTCATGTTGCATATAGGTCTTGACTAATGGTTTTGTTGGATTAGATATGGCGGATTTTGATTATTGTACTTTGGATGGATTAATTGCATGCATGTTGTGTCTCCATTAATTGTAGGGCCCGTAGAGTTAGATTCCAATTCCCTAATAACCCTTCTTTGAGTGGTAGTGAAGGGGTAAGTCCATTTCTTGTTTTAAGGTGCAATTGATCTCCAAGAGATTGCATTTATCATCTTGTAAGAGTTAGGGGAGTTGAGCCTAAGTTATTTCTATTAAGTTATTTTTGGTGACCAATGAGCTATTGAATGTGCTTTCTGGTATGTTGAATTTGGGTGGTGTCTTTTGGTTTGACTTATTCACCGGTTATGTATATAGGTCTCATGAATAGGGTCTTTGATCCCTACCTTGTTGTGTTTGTGGTGGTCCTTGATGATGATGTGTTGATTACTTCTGGAAGTGAGGAAGAGTTTGTGAATCATTTGAGGGTGATGTGGTGAATTTGGATGAGGTGAGGTTGCTTGTTAATTATGGAAAGTGGAGACCTTTGGGTGTCAAAAAGGTGGTTGGAGGGGTTCACCGGTTGACTAGGTGGAATGAAGTTGAGAATGGTGGTGTAGTGCCTTAGAGTGAATCTTCTATAGTTGAATGGGTCTAGTTAAATAAGGCTTTTATTTCCATCTTGATAGAGTTGGAGGCCTTGGTGAAGGATGATTGAGTGGAGGTTGTCTCCCAAGGGGGAGATGGTGGTTTATGGTACCAAGTAGACTAGGTGTGGTTAAGGATGGCAAATGAGTTTTGGTTGTGAGTGTTTATAGAACGTAGAGGAAGATTGGTAAGGTTGCATACGAATGGGAGTTACCTATGGATATGGTGATGGTTTGTTCGATTCTTCATGTTTCTAGGTTGCGGGGATGTGTTGACGACTCTAGTGCTATAGAACTCTTTGAGGTTGTGGGTGTTGTGGAGGATAAGTTGGCTTAGGAAGAGGTCCCGCTGGAGGCATTGGATGGAAGGGTGGAAGGAGTTGATTGATGAGGATGTGGTGTTCATTAAGGCTCTTTGGAAGGTTCGTCTAGTCGAAAGTGTCTCTCGGGGAGTGGGAATGGAGAAACAATATTCGTATCTCTTTCATTTATACTCAATCTTATGATGACATGCCAAGTCCTTCATGATTGCAAGCCTTATGTTTCAGTTCCTATGTCATTTGCATGCTTCCATATTTATGTTAACAAGTTCATGACGATTTTTGACACTTCTGTTGATGTTATGAAAATGGTAATTCAAAAGTATCGTTGCATTCTTGTTGGGGCTGATTTGTTCATGATTATTCTTCTCATATATGTTTCTTTGAAATTCAGGGATGAATGTTCCCTACGAGGAGATATTGTAACGACCCCAAAAAATTGCCCAAAAGTGTGCCTCGGAAGTGCCCAAAATTATAATTTCCAAATATTTCAAAATTTGTGGATTATTTTGAAAATCTAACTTCATATTCTTGTTCAAGAGGTAGAATTTAGGGGGAGAAGGGTGTAACCCCGATTTCAGAGAGAACGATTCACAATTTCAAATTTCAAAGTGACGATTTCCAGAATGATATGTACGATGCGCCTTAGTGTTATTGCTGTCCATTTTTTAACTCAATCCAAGAATTTTAAGTCTTAGGCCTAAGTGTTCCCACACGAGAAAATGCCTATACTTAGCCATATTTTTCCTTCATACAAGACATTCCCCCAATACTCACTCACACACTTAGTCTTATATTTCTCTCAAAATTCAAGTGCCAAAACCCTCATCTGGATCTTAAGGTTATCATTCAAGCTTCAAGTCTCCATATCCAATCTTCTTCAACGATCCTCCAAAGTCAAGGTATGTGGGTTTCATTCATGGGTTCCTTCATCCATGATGCCCAAGCTTCCTTTTACTTAAAATTGCATGATTTAAAGTTTATTTACTCATGGGTCTTAATTATTATGAATTTCACTGTACACTGTATTGGAGTTTCTTGAAAGTATGGTTGTTTTAGAATGTTTTGATCTATGAATCTAAGACTTATTGTGAGATTTGATGATGGGTTTTGATGCAC
>JAPFFP010082431.1:0-22152 GCA_026153255.1 Solanum medicagineum | reverse complement strand
AGTGGTAAGGTCTGCGTACATTCTACCCTCCCCAGACCCCACTTGTGGGATTTTACTGGGTATGTTGTTGTTGTATAGAAAATTCTGAAACCAATGACAATTGAGAATGCATAAAGGCTTTATTTTTTTAAAATAAAGATTGGTGAAGCTTTGGATATAAAATATACTGTAAAAAGCTAGAGAGGATCAGGGTACAATAGTTTGTTGCCCAATCAAAATTAGAAAGTCACTTAGAATAAATATTTTCTTGTAACAAAAGTTGATGTAATAAACAACAAAGATTTTAATAAGTTTTCATAATAAAAAAACTTAAAACTAGTAAAAAAAAACATAACCTATAAAAAATCAGAAACAATATTCATAAACCGATGGATAATAGTATTTTTTTCAAGGAAATTATTCCCTTAAGTATCCGAGGTTAATGAAATATATCCTCCTATGATAGAATGGTCTTACTCACCAATATATCGATACCTAAATTACGGTGTACTCTAGTATTTCTTTGTGTAGGAGAAGAAAATGTCAAAAAATTCTTCGTTAGAAATGAGAGAAAAACTCCTCTATTTATAAAGAACAAATGGTAGGGTGAACATGTGCTTATTATGCTTTATCATAAAGGACATAATCTTTTAAAAAATCATAATTTTTCAAAATGTTATAACTTCTTGAAAAAATAGCAAATTTTCAAAAAAATTTCAAAAAAATCACAACTCTTCATTTTTCATTCACATCTTTTAAAATTCAATATGAGTAAGATACATCAAAATTTAGTTAAAAAACATAATATAAAAATTGTATAATGTATATAAATTTTTAACAATTACCAAACATCTAACGACAAACAATGCATTACATTACTCGACTTCATGCAAAACGACCCCTACAAGAAACAGTTGTAAGGGGTTACCCCTTACAACTTGTCCTCCTTCATCGTATAAACTGTCAACTTGAACATTTCTTTAGTGCTTGGCATTTCGCCATTTTTTATTTTTCAAAACACATTTTAAAGTATCAAGAAGGTATATTTATTGTATATTATCTGAGAAGTTTTTTTTTTTAAATATCTCAGAATAGAAATATCTATGATGATGTCACTACAATTATTAATACTTTGATGTTTTCATATTTCAAATTGATAAATAATAGCATTACGTCTTACCCTAAACTTATTTCTAAAATAATTTTCATTGAAAAATCAAAATTAGATTTAAACGATTTTCTAATTTTTGATGAACTTATTCCTTTTAGAAAAGTAATGCGTTTAGAAATATTTAATTATGAAACATGAAAAAGAAATTTAAAACATATTTTGAAAATAATTTCCTCCATAAAAAGTACACCTTAAAACAGAAATGGAGCAAATGGAAAATCATTCTGCATCAGGAAAGAAATAGTGTAACACTCGGTGAAAAGACTAAAATATCCTTGGAATTGACCTTGCGTGTAATACGTCTTCCCATCCTCCATTTGCAAATCCAAGATTGAATTTGCGATCAGTGCGAAAAATTCAGTCGGAAAATGATCTCGACTCGATTTTAACGCGACCGAGTCAAATTAAATTTTTCCAAAAAAATCATAAAACAGTAAGTTTTCCGCGCCCCTTCCGCGACGCGCTAGGGACGTGGAATCAGACTTGTTTCTTTTCCAAAATTTCGACGAAATCTGAGAATTTGCAAAAACCAGGCATTTTACGCTAATGTGCGATGCGCACCAGTACAAAAATGAGTTGTTTCTTTTCTTTTAATTGGAAGGGTAGTTTCGACCTTTTCCACACCTCATAATCCTAAACTAGTCGGTTTTAAGTCAAATTTAGGCCCTAAACGCTTATTTTACACCTTCATTCTTTCAAAAACGCTCTCAAGAAATTCACGCTCAAGAAAATCAAGATTGTAGTAGGGCTCAAAATTTCTTTCCAATTCTTCAAGAATTCTATTCTCAGGTATGTAAGGCCACTCTAAAACTATTTTTGAAAATATTTTAGAAAACATAACTTAGTTTTCATTCAAGAAGTTTCAAGCACTAGCCAAGATTAAATTCATGTCATTTCTGTGAAGTTTAGTAAATTTTCAATTTTACGTATAGATTCTTGATAAAGTATGATGACTCTTGATTCTTTACTTGTTATAAATAGTATTGAAACCAAGATTTATAGTTAAGAACGATTTCTTGTAAATTTCATGTGGTTCTCATGAACACCCATCAGGCTTATAGCTTTGAGATAAATTAAATAATCATTTTCTTGAACTATTTTGCAGTTAGATGAGTAACCTATACGTTTGAGAATAATAGAGAAGATATTAGTTTTCATCCAAGTTAAAGAATTCAGTTGAGAAAGCTAAGTAGTAAATTGGGCTACGTCCCCGAGAGATCAGATTTTAAAAATTTCAAATCTTTAAGTATGAGCTATATAAAAGTGTTTTGAGAGTAATATTGAGCACCGATATGAGTGAGAGTAGAATTAATTACTAAACTCATAAACTATGTAGCCAACATAGGATAGGATTGTACCAAAATACATTCCTCATTAGCCACTACGATGACCCAGTTTTGGGATGGATCCACTCCCCTAGTTCTTCATCCCCTATCCTGGCAAAGTACGGGACGGCTCTAGCAGCATGGGAAAGACGTTGTATCACCACGAAGCTCAAAGTGGTGGTTGTCAGTTAGAGAAACTCCCCAAGCTAAGAAGATATGTTTTACATACAAGTTTCAGTATGTTAATTTCAGCATTACAAAGTATTTATTATTATGTTACTTATTATGAGTTATGTTGTGTCCTTTGAGTAGTATTATATTAGCTTGAGTTACAATCTTGACAATCTTACATACTATACATTCCACATACTAATGTCCTTAGGACCTGCATCGTTTTATGATGCAGATCCAGGTGATAGAGTTCCTTAGTAGCCATTTCATTGAGAACTACACAACTTCCGGTCATTGGTAAGGCCTTTTCTCAGTCAGAGGCTCTTGGGTTTACTTATATTTTCTTTTAATATTTATTTTAGTTCTGACTACTTGGGGCCTATCCTGGTATTCCTTTCACACAGCTTTAGTAGAGGTTCCATAGACGATGTGTTCAGTATTTTAGTTCATTTTTACTTCAATACGGATTGAGAACCTTTACATTTCGGTTTATGCAAATAGTTATTGCTCTTAGCTTGTTACTTTTATAGCTTATCCACATTCATTAAAGTCTTTCACTGAGTATGTAGCCAGGCCAAGTGGTTCGCTTGGGACCAGCAATGGTTCTGAGTGCCAGTTACGTCTAGGGTTTAGGCTTGGGGTGTGACAAACTTGGTATGAGAGCCTAGAGTTCAAGAGTCCTAGGGATTCTATGGAACCGTGTCTAGTAGAGTCCGTATGATGGGTATGAAGTGCGTCACACCTATAATGGGTAGGCTATGGGACATTAGGAAGTGTCACCATTAATTGATATTCTTTGTCTTGTGCTTCAGAGTATATCTTTTTAAATTCCTTTCTAACTCGTGCGTTCACGCCGTGTTTTTCAGGTCATGCCTCCTCGCAGAACTAACGGATAGTAAAGGGCAGAGGGCGCCAAGCCAGGAGAAATGCAAACTAGCCTGACTGAATCCCTGAGGAACCTAGAGGTCCTGTTGTGCCTGTGGGGCAGCCACAACAAGCAGATATCTCCAATGCTGAACTTCGCTAGGCCATCCCGACTTTGGCTCAGGCGGTCACTACACAGGGAGGTCGCCAGGGAGATGGCAGAAATGATGGGTCGGGTACCGCCAGAGTTAGGGAGTTTCTGAAGATGAACCCACCAGAATTCACGGGGTCCAATGTGAAGGAAGATCCTGACAACTTCATTGAGGAGCTCTAGAAGGTGTTCCAGGTTATGCGTATAGGTGATGCTGAACGGGTTGAGTTGGCTGCCTACTAGCTCAAGGGGATAGCTAGACTCTAGTTTGATTAGTGGAAAGGGACCAGGGCAGATGGGGCGCCAGCTGTTAGTTAGGCAGTGTTTGAGAAGGCCTTTCTGGGACAATACTTTCCCAGAGAGATGAGGCAGGCTAAGGTAAGGGAATTTATGAATCTGAAGTAAGAGAATATGAGTGTTTGGGAGTACATCCTCAAGTTTACTCAGTTGTCCCGTTATGCTCCAGCTATGGTGGCAGACATGCTTACTAGGATGAATCTTTTTGTGTTAGGGCTCTCTCGAATGACTAAGGGAGGGAGCAGGAATGCGATGCTGATTGGGGATATGGATATAGCTCGCTTGATAACATATGTGCAACAGGTAAAGGAGGAGAAGATGCAGGATAGGGAAGAGTTTAGGAGCAAGAGGGCTAAGACATCAGGCCAAGAGACAAGTAAGAGGGGGGCTAAAAGTGGAAATCACTTATCTTTTCAGCCTAAGACAATCGGACCAACACCTTCATCCGCTAGTGCACCTGCATCGAGAGTCAGGAGTGAGCAGGGATCACAACACCGTAGCTTTCGGGCAGCCAATCATAGGATAGCATAGCTCAAGGATCAAACTGTTATCCTACTTGTGGTAAGTATAATAGGTCTCATCCCGGAGAGTGCCTTATGGGAACAAATGGTTGTTTCAAATGTGGTCAGGTGGGGAACTTCTTGAAGGATTGCCCTATGGGGAAGTAGAATATGAGAGATAACAGATCACAGACAGTTTCTTCAGCAGCGCAAGGTTAGCCACCTCATAGAGGTACTGCAGCAGGAACAAGCGGGGGCACAAACCGCTTGTATGCCATGGGCACCAGACAAGAGTAGGAGAACTCACCAGATGTGGTTACGGGTATGCTCAAAATCTGTAGTTATGATGTCTATGCATTATTAGACCCAGGATCCACATTGTCATTTGTAACCCCATATGTAGCTATGAAGTTTGCGGTCAATCCAGAATGCCTTCTTGAGCCTTTCAGTGTTTCCACTCCTATTGGAGAGTCTATTTTAGCCCAAAGAATCTATAGGGGATGTCCAGTACCCGTTTATCATAAGATATTGTAGCTGATTTGGTAGAGTTAGACATGGTAGATTTTGATGTCATCCTAGGCATGGATTGGCTTCATGCTGGGAATGCCTCCATAGATTGCAGAACCAGGGTGGTCAAATTTCAGTTTCTTAATGAACCGGTCTTAAAGTGGAGGGGTAGCTCAGTTTTTCCTAAGGGTCAGTTTGTCTCATATCTCGAAGCCAAAAAGTTAATTTCCAAAGAGTGTATATACCATCTAGTCAAAGTTCAGGATTCTCGTGCTGAGGCACCATCTCTTCAATCTATCCCAGTTGTGAATTCATTCCCAGAAGTCTTTCTTGAGGATCTTCCCAGAGTCCTTCCTGACAGGGAGATAGACTTTAAGATAGATACTCTTCTAGATACTCAGCCCATATCTATCCTCCATACTGTATGGCTCATTCAGAGCTAAAGGAGTTAAAGTTACAGGTGAAAGATCTCTTAGATAAAGGTTTCATTAGACCAAGTGTCTCACCTTGAAGTGCTCCAGTCCATTTCGTGCATAAAAAGGATGGTTCTATTCGGATGTGCATAAGTTACCGTCAGTTAAATAAGATCACCATTAAGAAAAAGTATCCTCTTCCCAGAATTGATGACTTATTCGACCAACTTCAGGGTGCTAGCTATTTCTCCAAAAGAGATCTCAGATCTGGGTATCATCATCTTAAAGTTAGAGAGAGAGACATCCCTAAAACAGCTTTCAGAACCGGCTATTGTCATTATGAGTTTTTGGTCATGTCCTTCGGGCTGACGAATGCACCAACAACTTTCATGGATCTTATGAACAGGGTGTTGAGGCCGTACCTAGATATATTTGTTATTATGTTCATAGATGATATCCTAATCTATTCCTATAACAAAGAGGAGCATGCAGACTATCTCAAAGTGATCCTTCAGACCCTTAAGGATCAGCAGCTATACGCCAAATTTTCTAAGTGTGAGTTCTGGTTGGCATCTATGGCGTTTTTGGGGCATATTATGTCTGCTGAAGGTATCCAAGTTGATTTCCAAAAGATTGAGGCAATAAAGAATTATTCAAGGCCCACAACTCCTACAGAGATAAGGAGTTTCTTGGGTTTGGCAGGTTACTATAGACAGTTTGTAGAAGGGTTTTCGTCTATCTCAGCTCCCTTAACTAAGCTGACTCAGAAAAAGACTAAGTTCAAATAGTCAGAAGCTTGTGAGAAGAGTTGAAGACTAGGCTTACCACAATCCTAGTTTTATCCCTACCAGAGGGAGTTGATGACTTCGTGACATAATGTGATGCTTCCAAAGTTGGCTTGGGTTGTGTATTAATGCAGAAAGGCAAGGTAATAACATGTGCCTCCAGACAACTTAAGATTCACGAAAAGAGTTACCCAACTCATGATCTTGAGATGGCTGCGGTGGTGTTTGCTCTGAAGATATGGAGACATTATCTATATGGTGGGCACGTGGATGTATTCACGGACCATAAGAGCTTACAGTATGTATTTGGCCAGAAGGAGCTGAATTTGAGACAGAGGAAATGGTTGGAACTGTTGAAAGACTATGATATGAGTATCCTCTATCACCCAGGTAAAGCTAATATAGTTGCTAATGCTCTTAGCAGGGTGACCATGGGGAGCACACCTCACGTTGAGGTTGAAAAGAAAGAGTTAGTTAAGGAGGTTCACAGACTAGCCCGTTTGGGGGTACAGATTGAAGATTCTGACGAAGGTGGGGCCATTGTCAAAAACGGGTCAGAGTCATCCTTGGTGGTGGAAGTGAAGGAGAAACAAGACAGGGATGTCATCCTTCTCCAATTGGAAGAAGATGTTCAGAAACAGAAAGTATTACTGTTCTCAAAAGGAGGAGATGGTGTCCTGAGATACCAAGGCAGATTGTGTGTGCCAAGTGTTGACGGTCTTAGAGATAGGATCTTGGCTGAGGCTCATAATACCAGATACTCTATCCACCCTGGTGCAACAAAGATGTATAGATATTTGCGAGAAATCTATTGGTGGGGTAGTATAAAAAGGGACATTTCAGGGTTCATGTCTAGATGCCCAAATTGCCAGCAAGTTAAGGTAGAGCACCAAAGGCCTTGTGGTATAGCCCAAAACATAGAGATTCCAGAATAGAAATGGGAGATGATTAACATGGAGTTCGTAATAGGCTTACCTCAATCTCGTAGACAGCATGATTCGATATAGGTCATAGTACATAGAATGACCAAGTTAGCTCACTTCCTACCTGATAAGACGACTGATACAGCTAAGGATTATGCCAGACTTTATCTTAAGGAGATTTTTATGATGCATGGGGTCCCTATATCCATTATTTTAGACAGAGGAGCTTAGTTTACAGCATAGTTTTGGAAGTCCTTTTAGAAGGGGCTTGGTACGAATGTGAATCTTAGAACACCTTTCCATCCGCAGACAAACGAGCAACCAGAGCGAATTATCGAACCTTGGAAGATATGAAGGCCAAGTATCTACACTTGTTCATTGGCCTAAATGAGGATCATAAAGGTAAACTTCCATAAACTATCTTGAGGATTTATGTCTGGTATGTTCGAAAATCTTGTGATTTAAGCTAGTCTTTGTTCGTATTGTTATCATTCGAGGACGAATGATCCCAAGAGGGAGATATTGTAACACTCGGTGAAAAGACTAAAGTACCCCTAGAATTGACCTTACACATAATGCGTCTTCCCATGCTCCATTTGCAAATCTGAGACCGGATTTGTGATCAGTGCGAAAAACTGAGTCAGAAAATAGTCTCAACTCAATTTTAACGCGACTGAGTCAAATTAAATTTTTCCAAAAAAAATCATAAAATAGTGAGTTTTTCGCGCCCCTTCTATGATGCGCTAGGGACGCGGAATCACACTTGTTTCTTTTCCAAAATTTCAACGAAATCTGAGAATTTGCAAAAACCAGGCATTTTACACTGGTGTGCGATGCACACCCATACAAAAATATGTTGTTTCTTTTCTTTTGATTGGGAAGGGTAGTTTCAACCTTTCTCACACCCCATAATCCTAAACTCGTCATGTTAAGTCAAATTTAGGCCCTAAACGCTTATTTTACACCTTCATTTTTTCAAAAATGTTCTCAAGAAACTCACGCTCAAGAATTCTTTCCAATTCTTCAAGAATTCTTTTCCCAGGCATGTAAGGCCACTCTAAAACTATTTTTGAGAATATTTTATAAAACATAACTTAGTTTTCATTCAAGAAGTTTCAAGTACTAGCCAAGATTAAATTCATGTAATTTCTGTGAAGTTTAGTAAATTTCCAATTTTACCTATAGATTCTTGATAAAGTATGGTGATTCTTGATTCTTTACTTGTTATATATAGTATTGAACCCAAGATCTATAGTTAAGAAGGATTTCCTGTAAATTTCATGTGGTTCTCATGAACACCTATTAGGCTTATAGCTTTGAGATAAATTAAATAATCATTTTCTTGAACTATTTTGCATGTTAGCTGAGTAACCTATACATTTGAGAATATTTGAGAAGATATTAGTTTTCAGTCAAGTTAAAGAATTCAGTTGAGAAAGCTAAGTAGTAAGTTGGGCTAAGTTCCCGAGAGATCATATTTTAAAAATTTCAAATCTTTAAGTATGAGCTATATAAAAGTGTTTTGGGAGTAGTATTGAGCACCGATATGAGTGAAAGTAGAATTAATTACTTGAACTCATAAACTATATAGCATAGGATTGTACCAAGATACACTCCTCATTAGCTACTGAGATGGCCCAGTTTTGGGATGGATCCACTCCCCTAGTTCTTCATCCCCTACCCTGGTAAAGTACGGGACGGCTCTAGCAGCATGGGCAAGACGTTGTATCACCACAAAGCTCATAGTGTTGGTTGTCGATTAGAGAAACTCCCCAAGCTAAGAAGATATTACATATAAGTTTCAACATGTTAATTTCAACATTACAAAGTATTTATTATTATGTTACTTATTATGAGTTATGTTGTGTCTTTTGAGTAGTATTATATTACCTTGAGTCATAGTTTTAGCCATCTTACATACTGTACATTTCACATACTGACGTCCTTAGGACTTGCATCATTTTTTGATGCAGACGTAGGTCATAAAGTTCCTCAACAGCCGCTTCATTGAGAACTATACAACTTCCAGTCATTGGTAAGGCCTCTTCTCAGTCAGAGGCTCTTGGGTTTACTTATATTTTCTTTCGGTATTTATTTCAGTTCTGGCTACTTGGAACCTGTCCCGATAGTCCTTTTAGACATCTTTAGTAGAGGTTCCATAGACGATATGTTCAGTATTTTAGTTCATTTATACTTTAGTATGGATTGAGAACCTTTACATTTTGATCTATGCATATAGTTGTTGCTCTTAGCTTGTTACTTTTATAGCCTATCCACATTCATTTAAGTCTTCCGCTGAGTATGTAGCCAGGGTAAGTGGTTCGCTTGGGACTAACAATGGTTCTGAGTGCCAGTTACGTCTAGGGTGTAGGTTCAGGGCGTGACAAATAGTCTAGCACGTACTTAAAAGCAAAAAAATTGGGGAAAAGACAATAATCAAACAAAGGGAAAAAAAAGGAAGGATCTAGCATCAAAAGAAAACAAAATTAAAAAAAAAGTAAAATAAGAAAGCAAACAAGGGAAGTAACGCGCTGATTGGTACTCGATATGACCGCCAAGATGATTTGGGTCATTTGTTAACTTGCCCAAAAAATCACAACACACAATTGTCCTCACAAATAAAATGTACTGTAACAATGTTTACAAATTGTTTGCATTAATATAAATTTTATGTTGAAAATAATGGGTGCCTAAGTACCCCTAATAACGTGGTCGGAGGAGGTTTTTCTCTATTTTGTCTCTCTATTTTCCTCAAATTTCTATCGTGATGGCTGACAAGATTTAATAGTTAGGTTTTAATTGACTTATGCATCAAATGGAGAGAGAGAGAAAGTGATCAACTACATTTGACTCACTAAATTTAACTTATACCATATGTCAGCTATCAAAATGATAACTTGAGAAAAATAAACAGAAAAGATATGAATAGGAGCCTTCTCCTAGTGTGGCCATGCGGGTGCACCCTTGCATTCAAATATAATTGATTTTGTAAAAAAAAAGGTTTAAAATATATTTAAAAAATTATTTATTCCAAAATTAGCCCTTTTTTCTGCTAAATTAAAATGGTCATTACTCCTTGTTATTTATCAAATGTAGTTGTTTGGCTATCTAATTTGCTAAAAAATAAAATAAAAGGCTTAAGTCATCGATAGACAGTTAAACTTATCCGCATTTTTTTACTTAGACAGCTAAACTAAAACTAGTTCCTATTAAACACTTCAACTACTCCATATTTAAACCAGCAAGTCATTTTTTGCCCACTTGACTTTATTTCATCCGTGTGTCTCATTAAACGCAGACGACGTGGATAAGTTGTCCATTCAACCTGTTCCACATAAGCTCCACATGGATTGTACCTTCCACATGATCATATTTTAAAAGGAAAAAAAATTCCTAAATCCTAACCTTTCTCTCTCCCCAAAGAAATCTCTTTTTTTATTTCATTACCTCATCTTTTTTTGTTAATACACAGAAACACACACACACACATATACACACACACAAAACCACCCATCCACCCGAACCCCTGTCCCGTCTCCCAACCTCCGTATCCCAGCCCATGTGTCATGCCCCGGGAGAGTGCCCTAGATGTGTTCGGTACTCAGAGACTATTGCTAGTCCCCAAGCGAACCACTTGGCCTCATCACATTCATTCAATCAACATTTATATATTAGCATAAGACTAAAGATGAATAAAGGTGGACAATATCAATAAAGACAATATAACAAATCAACAGGACTAGTGTAAAAGAAACTAGTCAGAAAATATCCAAATCATCAATCCCAAATCTAGTCTATGAAACCTCTAACTAAGCTGTCTAGATGGTACCATGACAGGCCATGGCTACCCAAATCAAAAGAAATAACGTACTAACTCAAGCTAGATGAAATCTAAATGAGCATCCTCCGGAAGTAGGGGAGGACTCACCAATCAATTAGATCCTCAACGATGCGTCTGCTGATGATCTCTAACACCTATTTCTGCATCATGAAAAGATGCAGGCCCAAATAGAAGTTAGTATGTGGAATGTACGAACATGTAAAATAGCTGAGTAAAACAGATATGGATACAATAATAAGACTCAAAGATGCTCAATCAAAATGCCGCATGTCTATCTAAAGCAAGAATAAAGAATAGACAATGACCTATCAATACCAATCCATTCCAAATCAAATCCAATCCAATCGAATCTAATCAGAGTACTATGAGTAAAGACCTTACTTTGGAGTTTCTCTTATCTAATAACAATCACTTATGAGACAGTGAACGTACAACAATCTCGCTGATGTTGCCATAGCCGTTCAGTACTTGCCAGGGTAAAGAACGAATCCATCCATAGTGAATCCCAATCAACAAAGTCCTCTATTCTTTCAAGGACTTATCATGAAGAACACCCGACTTAACAGTTTAAATCCTCTCCTACGCTTGGAGACACAGTTAATGAGTTTGAGTTGGGCTTACTCTCACTCATTTCGGTGCTCGATACTCCTCCCAAGACTCAATGTTCATAAGTCCATCATTCTCAATCAACTTGCCTCATCTGGACACTTATCAACTCAAATCGTCACATCAACTATTGACGTTTTGGTTACATTCGTTTAAGCTTCAACTCTTGACTCATAGAGACTCTATTATGCATCATCCATCTAGGGATTTCATAGACTCTCTAGGCTCAAATCATACTCATGCATGCTCAATTAAATGCAATTTGTAAGAATAATAAGAATTCATTCTAGGGTTCATGTAGTATGCCAAAATTATGTATTTCAAGTATTTGATTCATGAAGATAGTAATTCATGCAAGATCACATAGAAACACATTAGAATTTAAGAAAAAACTTGGAGAAACATGTATTGGAGACTCAACTCATTCGCAACTCTATCAACTGAGGTTATGGGGCACATGGAGGAATATAATCCATATTTTAGTTAGCCTTACATACTTGAAAATAGGAGAAACAATCAACTTCTCAGGGAATCTCTACTCACGTGCTTGGAACCCTAGCTTTCTCCCATTCTTTGATGCTCTTTGAAGTTTCTAGGTATTTTTAAGGGGTAATACCCTTAGAGTACTGATAAGAGGTCTAAAATAAGCTTAAAGTATCATGGGCTTTAATTAAAAAGGATGGAAAAAGACAAAATTATCCCTCAAGAAAAGTTGTCGAAGTAGACCACGAAAACCCTTTTACGACCTGTGAAACAGGTTGCAGGTCGTGGTCCTCTCTCGTGGAAAGTAGATCGAAATTTTCAAGTTTTGATTCTCATTCTACGATCTATCAAATGACTCATAGGACATATTATGAGTCGTATTACCTCTCGTAGAATCTAGACCAAAATTACAGGTTTCTAAATCTTATTCCACGACTTGACAGACAACTCGTGGAACGTATTATGGGTCATGTTCTCTCTTGTAAAACCTCTTTTATACTTCATCAAAATGTTTCAACTCCGAAACACCTCTTAGGATCTGGTCTATGGGTCGTACTCCAATCTATGACTCGTAAACCCTCTCGTAGAACCAGTCTGATGACCTGTATCACTTCAAAATTTCTGGGGTGTTACATTATCTCCCCCTTGGGATCATTCATCCTTGAATGAAGAGTAAGGATAGACTCAAGGCATGAATAACAATCAAGACTCCTCTCAATACTCAATCAACAAATCAAACTATCAACCAATCAACAGTCTAGGCAAATCGCTATTCAGACTCAAGAAATAAACAATTCAACTCTAGTTAACAGTAGGATATTACTTTCAACATTCTCATCATTAGGAATGAATAGATTCAAATATTTGGCCTTCATATCCTCTTCAGCTTCCCATGGAGCCTCTTTAACAGATTGACTTCTCCACAACACTTTACAAGAAGCAATCTCTTTAGTTCTCAACTTGCGAACTTGATGATCAAGAATTTGGACTAGGATCTCTTCATAACTCAAACTATCTTTCACTCAAATGCTTTCAACTAGAACAACCAAGGATGGATATCCCAAACATTTCTTGAGCATAGAAATGTCAAAGACTAGATAGATGGCCACTAATTCTGGTGGTAGCTCTAACTATTGCCTAGTCTCTCTATGATCTGATAAGGGCCAATGTACCTTAGACTCATTTTTCCTTTCTTTCCAAATCTCATCACACCCTTCATGGGTGACACTTTCAAATACACCCAATCATTGACCTCAAACTCCAAGACTCTTCTCCTAACATTAGTGTAGGACTTCTGATGACACTATGCAATTCTTAATCTTTCTTGGATAATCTTCACCTTCTCCATAACCTGATGTACTAAGTCTTGCCCACTCAATTCTGGTTTACCTACCTCGAACCATCCAATCAGTGATCTACATCTTCTACCATAGCTGGCTCATAAGGAGCCATTTGGATGCCCGAATGGATTCTATTGTTGTAGCAAACTCAATCAGAAGCAAGTGGTCATCCCAACTACCTTCGAAATCAACAATGCAGGCCCTTAACATATCTTCCAAATTTTGTATCGTTCGCTCTTCCTAACCATCAGTCTGAGGGTGGAAGGTAGTACTAAGATTTACCTTTGAACCTAGCCCCTTCTGGAAGGACTTCCAGAATTGGGCATTGAACTGAGCTCCTCTATTTGATATGATGGATGAAGGAACTCAATGCAATCTAGCAATCTTCCCTTACGTACAGTCGGGCATAATCCTCCACAGTGTCAGTCGTCTTTACAGGAAGTGAGTAGATTTAGTCATTCTGTCAACTATCACCCAAATCAAATCATGCTATCTGCGTGACCTTGGTAGAATTGTGATGAACTCCTTGTTGATCATCTCCCACTTACACTCTTGAATCTCAAAGTTTTGAGTCACTCCACAGGGCCTTTGATGCTCAACTTTAACTTGTTGGCAATTCGGGCACTTGGAAATGAACTCAACAATGTCTTTAATCATCCAACTACACCAATAAATTTCCCTCAAGGGTACATCTTAGTTGACCCTGGGTGAATGGAATATCTGGAATCATGGACCTCTGGCATGATCCTCTATCGAACACCATCAACATTTGTGTAACACTTGTGAAATTATCAAAATACCCCTAGAATGGAATCGTGCGCATAACGCGTCTTCCCAAGCTCTAATGAAAAATCTGAGACCGGATTTGTGATCAGCACGAAAAATGGAGTAGGAAAATAGTCTCTACCCTATTTTAGAGCAACTGAGACGGAAAATAATTTTTCGTAATCAACTCTAAGATAGTGTAAGTGCACCCAGCGTGCGACGTGCCTGGGGAGCGGATCTACATATGAGATTTTTCTTAAACTTTGTTAAAAGAATGTATTCAAAGAAATTCGCAAAATATACATGTCTGCGCCCCAGACGCGTCGCTAACATGGTATTTCGAGATCAAATTTTATTCTTTTTGTTCGAGAAGGGCACTTTGGTCATTCTCCAACACCTCCTAAGTCATTAAACGAGTATACGGGATCTTTTACGTCAAGCCAAGTCCAAAGAATTTTTAGCAACTAAGTTTTCGTATGAGTCGACAGAAGGGTCAACTTCAAATGACTATATGTCCTAACGTATAGTGAATTAGGTGATTTATAATATATCAAATCGAAGCTATTTGAATTAGCTTTCCAACTCATCCAATTTTGAGTTAATTAAAGTTCAGAATAGAAAGTTATGACCATTTAGTGAAGGGGTGCAGAGTTGTCTGAAGGTCCTCGCCCAGAGCGCGACGCGGACAGAACGTGGACCCTTACTGGATAAGAAGTGACATTTTTTCCTTTTATTATGATGTTACTTTTATCCTAAAATCTTTAGGGATCTATTTAAGGTCCTAAAACACCCAAAATATCAGTTTTTATAATCAAAAACCCTCTCTTTCACTCTTAAACATGAATGCTCCAGAATCATCAAGAAAGTCATCAAGTTAGGATTTACTTTCAAGATTTATTCTCAAGGTAAGTTATTCTTCATAGATTTCAATCTACCCAACCCGAATTTCCTCAACTATTCATGAATCCCTAATAGAATCTCATATCATAACCTAGGGTTTCAAGAAACGAATTCAAGAATTCCAAGAAAGGAATTCTTGATTCTTCCTTTTCAAGAATCAGGGTTCTTCACTAAGAACTCTAAAGATTCCAAGTCAAGAATTCAAGAATCTTCTACAACTCTTCCAAGAACTAATCTCTAAGGCATGTAAGGCCCTCCAAAAGTTAACCTACTATTATTCTAGTATTCTTAACTACTAGTTTCTACCCAAGATCATAATTATGAGTTGAGATCAAAGTTTCCTACATTACTAGTGAATTTCATCAAAGTATTGTTCATGCATATTTTCTTGATAAGGATCATGATTCTTGTTTATTTTATTATTGAATTAAAATATTGAGACAAGATTTACAACTATGGTTGAAATTATGAGAACCCTATATCTATTTCATGAAAAGTTATAAAGTTTACAGTTTGAGTTAAGTCTAAGAAGTATTTAAAGTGTTGTTATTGCAAGATAGCTGAAGTAATGCATTTATGTTTTTGAGATACATGTAATGATACTATTTTCTATCAAAGAAAAGAGTCAAGTTGAGCGAAGTTTAAGAAAAGCTAAAGTTGGGCTATGTCCCAAAAAATTAAGAAGACATTTTGGGAAGTCTTACTGTTGAAGTTATGAGCATTATAAAAGTTATTTTGAAAGTAGTATTGAGCACCGATATGAGTGAGAATAATAATAACTTGAACTCATAAACTACGTACCCAGCGTAGGATAGGATTGTATCAGAAGACAATTTCTCACTTGCCACTGCAATGACCCAGTTTTGGGATGGATCAACTCCCTAGTTTTAATTCCTTACCCCGGCAAAGTATGGGATGGCTCTGACAGCGTGGGTAAGACGTATCATCACTAAGCTCATAATGGTGGTTGTCGGTTAGAGAAACTCCCCAAGAAGTAGAGTTTATTATTTTACACACTGAGATTTATTATTTCTTTATTAAAGTTTTTCTTTTTATTATGTTGCATATTTAATTGAGTTGAGCTAATTGCAGAGCTAAGCATTTGAGTATTACATTTTTATATATTTAGTTGTGCTCATGAATGCAATAATGTAAGTATTTCTTTTATATCAAGTTGCACCTTGAAACGAGTTTAAAAACATATCTTTTACTTGCATTAAATACTTTTATCTATTAAGTTATCTCAAAGTTCAGTTTTAAAGTGAGTATCCTATCCTTACTACCTTTTGCCAATCTTATATACCGTACATTCCACATACTGACGCCTTTGGCGCTGCATCATTTTATGATGCAGATTTTGGTCTTCATGTTTGTAGATGTTCAGCGAGATAGTCCCCATCAGCAGTCGGCGAGGCCTATTTATATCCAGAGGAACTCGGGAGCCTTTATTTCCTTTAATTTATTTTAGTTGAGGTACCCATGAGCCTACTCCGATGCCTTGTTCAGAGTCAGTACTTTAGAGGCTTCATAGACTAGAAAGATATTGTTTAAGTTATTTCTTTGAAATTGTTTGAAAGATTTTGAGTTAAGTTGCATACATTACTATTGTATCTTTAAGTTCATGAATTTTGAGCCTATTCTAGTTCATTACGGTATTAGTGTCTTCCGCTGAGTAAGTTAGTCAGGCCAATTGGTTCGCTTGGGACCAGAAATGGTTTTCGAATGCTGACCACGTCCAAGGTGTAGGCTTGGGGCATGACAAACTTGACATCAAAGCACAGAGTTCAAGTGTCCTAGGGAGTCTATGAAGCCGTATCTAGTAGAGTTTTGTTTATGGATGTGTTGTATACCACACTTCATAAGCGGGAGGCTATAGGACATTAAGAAAAGTTTCCCTTCTTTCATACTCTAATTCGTGCGATGGAGTTAAACTCTATGGAAAGATCTCTTCTAATTCGTGCATTACGCGTTTGTACAATTGCGATCATACTCCCAAGAAGAGTTGATGAAGAAAATGATGAGATATTGAGAGTGATAACTGATTGAGGCTTGTAGTTAAAGTTACGTATCCACTAAGTATGTAATGGGGTGATGAGTCGATTGCAATAAGTTTGATGAAAGAGTCATAAGTATCCCATGATTTTCATGATGAGGTATAGAGGAAGAGTTATTATTAGAATATGGTAGAGCGTGCTCAAACTAGAAGGAAGTTTATGTTGATGTGTTGTAGTATGCATACTATTGAGGGTGAGGTGTAGATGTTGAACAGGGAAAAGAGTGCTTTCAATGTGATAGACCTAAATTAGGCTTAAGATTTTTAAGTGAGAGTATAGAAGTCTCATCGAGTAATGAGCTTAATCAGATAGGGAGATATGATTGAATAGGCGAGTGGTACTGAGTTATGAGGAAGGGATGTGTTGATTGAATATTCGCTATGAGATTTTAGAGGGATTATTTTCCCTAAATGTTTACCTAGTAGTTGCAAGTTAGCATTAAAGAGGTGTGTGATAGATGCACATGTTAGTGCTAGACCCTAAGCTTGAATTTTGGGGAGTGATGTGAAGAGGTTTTGACTGGCAAGGAACGTGGTTCTAGGAGTAAAGTAGAGGCACCCCTTAGATGGAGATAGTAAATTAAGCGAGAAGCACTAGAAAAAAGATGTTAGATTGTAACAGTTGTGAGAAGTGGTTATGTACGCCATTAAGAGTGGTAGACACAAAGAGAGTTCCATAGAGATAAGAGGAAGCTAAGAGTGATATCCTTAGAAAAAGTCTGAGTAGCTAGTCAGTCATATGTATGTGATTATAGCATAACAGAAGAGTTCAAGACGTTCTCGTGGATAGTGGTTCCCTAACCATGTGGAGATATGTGCTTATAGCCTAGTGCAGAGAATTGACTCACAAACTTAGAGTAATGAACCTTGATCTAAGGGGGAGATGAGGTGATGAAATAGAATAGATCTTGAGTTTTCGATAGAGATGGACTGATCAAGATGAGATATCAATCCTTTTCCATCTCATATAGTCCTTATACTTCAGTCAAAGTGATATTTCGTTCTTGTCTGGTGTATGAGTGTCATGCTCATGGCCTAGTCCCATGCATGTTATGTTGATTCCCATTCATGTTGAGTTTCGAGGATGAGATGTGATGAATTCGTTCATTAATCTTGATCTTACCCTGTGAATCCAAGAGTTTCCAATTCTATGCTGAATAAGATGTGACCTGAGTTTTACACAATGTATAATACTGTGCAAGAGTGAATATTGATAGACGGGGGAGATTTTACTTCATTATGAATATCTTTAGATAAGATTTTTGTCGATTGAATCATGTTAATGATCTCCGTTCCAAGCCCTTGAGTAATCCAACTTTCCAGTCTTGATGGAAGTATTGATGATAGTAGACGAGTTATGGGTGATGGGAGAGAATAAGTGCTCCTGAATTGTAATAATGGAGTTGACTTCCTCTCTTCAAGTTGATGTTCCTTTTGAGCCTCTGTGTACTTGAGTATGCAAGTCTTTGATAGTACTCATTCCTAATAAGGATGTTAGAGATAAAGTTTAAACTCTAGACATTGTGTCGAAGTCTATTCATGAGAATGAGTATTCGAGAAACTAAGTATTTGAGTTCTTGATGATATTCGTGCTTATTTTACATGGAGAGGTAGTAGTTTAAGGTTTCGCCTAAGGGGGAGATGATGAGTTCCTCCAGGTCCAGATAGTGATGCTGATAGTAGTAGACTAAGGATGAGGGTAGATGAAGGGGAGTGAGTATATCCTTATTATGATATTGGTGTTAAACTTGTGTCATGAAGGGATAGAGATAAACTCTTATGATGAGCAGTAGATAGGCAAGAGTATGTTGGTGTGACTATGAGTGAGAACTCATGAAATGGTGGAGGTAGAAGTGCTAAGTAGGCTTGAAAATTCTAAGGTATAGTTGAAGCGGTTAGGGTGATAGGCTTGAATTTGTGGTTGTTGTCACGCGAGTATCGATGATAGACTAGTGAAGACTTCATAATAAGGGTTCGAGAAAAAGTAGTGAAGTAGTGAAGAGAACTAGAGATCTTTTAATGAAAGCCCCGTGAAAGTTTAGAGGTGAGTATTGAGGATTAGCTTTGTATGAATATGATCATCTCGTGATTAGCACCTTGAGGCTTAGAAGTAGGCTTGAGTGGAAGAGGCGGAGGTGGTTAGATGGAAATTTGAGTAAGAGTTATAAGCTTAAGTTGATGGAGTTGAGTTTTCTACTCTTGAGTCGATGTTAGTGGATGTATTTGAGTAATGAAGTTCTTGATATGTATATTCCTGAGTTTGAATAGAGACTATTAAGATCGATCAAGATTCGAGAGTTTGATTTATTGAGTGAGTATTGAGATGAGTCTTCAATTTATTCGTGCCTTATTACCACTTCTACTTATCATTCGAGGACGAATGATCCCATGGGGGAGATAATATAACACCCGTGAAATTATCAAAATACCCCTAGAATGGAATCGTGCGTATAATGCGTCTTCCCAAGATCCAATGGAAAATCTGAGACCGAATTTGCGATCAACACGAAAAATAGAGTAGGAGAATGGTATCGACTAGATTTTAGAGCAACCGAGTCAGAAAATAATTTTTTTAATTATATCTGGGATAGTGTGAGTGTGTGCCCAGCGCGCGACGTGCCTTGAGCACAGACGTACACTTGAGAATTTTCTTAAAGTTCTTGGGAAGAACGTATTCTGAGAAATTCGCAAAATACACGTGTTCGCGCCCCAGGCGCGTCGTGGACATGGTATTTCGAGATCAAATTTTATTATTTTAATTCAATAAGGGCACTTTGGTCATTTCCCAACCCCTCCTAAGTCAATAGACGAGTATAAGGGATCTTTTACGTCAAGCTAAGTCAAAAGAATTTCTAGCAACTAAGTTTTCGTGTGAGTCAATAGAATGGTCAAGTTCAAATGACCATATCTCCTAAAGTATAATGAGTTAGGAAACCCATAATATATCAAATTGAAGATATTTGAATTAGCTTTCTAATGCATATCATTTCGAGTTTATCAAAGTTCGGAGTAGAAAGTTATGACCATTTAAGTAAAGGAGTGCAGAGTTGTCTGAAGGTCCGGGTCCGGAGCGCGACGCGGATAGCACATGGATCCTTATTGGATAAGAAATGACATTTTTTTCCTTTTATTTTGAGGTTACTTTTATCCTAAAACCTTTGGGGATCTATTTAAGGTCCTAAAACGCCCAAAACGTCAATTTTTATGCTAAAAGACCCTCTTCTTCACTCTTAAACATGAACGCTCAATAATTATCGAGAAAGTCATCAAGTTAGGATTTTCTTTCAAGATTTATCCTCAAGGTAAGTTATTCATCATAGATTTCAATCTACCCAACCCGAATTTCTCAACTATTCATGAATCCCTAATAGAATCTTAAATCATAACCCAGGGTTTCAAGAAACGAATTCAAGAATTCCAAGCAAGGAATTCTCGATTCTTCTTTTTCAAGAATTAGGGTTCTTCATCGAGAACTCTAAAGATTCCAAGTCAAAAGTTCAAGAATCTTCTTCAAATCTTCCAAGAACTAATCTCTAAGGTATGTAAGGCCCTCCAAAAGTTAACCTACTATTACTTTAGTACCCTTAACTACTAGTTTCTACCCAAGATCATAATTATGAGTTGAGATCAAGGTTTCCTACATTACTAGTGAATTTCATCAAAGTATTGGTCATGCATATTTTCTTGATAAGGATCATGATTCTTGTTTATTTTCTTATTGAATTAAGATATTGAGACAAGATTTACAATTATGGTTGAATTTATAAGAACCCTATATCTATTTCATAAAAAGTTATAAAGTCTGCAGTTGGAATTAAGTCTAAGAAGTATTTAAAGTTTTGTTATTGCAAGATAGGTAAAGTAATGCATTTATATTTTTGAGATACATATAATAATATGATTTTCTATCAAAGAAAAGAGTCAAGTTGAGCAAAGTTTAAGAAAAGCTAAAGTTGGGCTAAGTCCCAAATATTAAAAAGACATTTTGAGAAGTCTTTCTCTTGAAGTTATGAGCATTATAAAAGTTATTTTGGGAGTAGTATTAAGTATCAATATCAGTGAGAATAATAATAACTTGAACTCATAAATTACGTAGCCAACGTAGGATAGGATTGTACCAAAAGACAATTCCTCACTTGCCACTGAGATGACTCAGTTTTGGGATGGATCAGCTCCCCTAGTTTTCGTTCCTTACCCCGGCAAAGTATGGGACGGCTCTGGCAGCGTGGGCAAGACACTGCATCATCACTGTAACGACCCGCTAGCTCATTTTAAAAATTAGTGCTCTTGAATTCCTACAAGATTTATCTTGAAATATTTAAATGGATATGTTGGACTATTTAGCAACGATGACTATTTAATTTAGGGGGTAAATTTAGATAGCTAGTTTAATTAGGAGACTAAATTAAAGTTAGATAGCTATTCTAATTAGGAGACTAAATCAATAACATATTAAATATCTTATACCACTTAACATATATAAAAATAAATTAGTTATTAGGGTATAATTATTTTAGAAGAAAAAAAATAAAGAAGAAGAGAGGGTAACGGCAACGGCGAGCATAACAATATCAGGTAAGAGTTTTAGCCTAAATTCGTGACTATCATAGTTGTAGAATTGAAGTTCAAAGAGCATATGTTTAAGTAACTAAAACAATATATACATATATATATCCAAGGGAAATCAGCCAATGAAATGTCCCTGTAGTGCTTTGTTGTTTCTATTCTTTTTCACATCTTTACATCTCTTACGCTAGTGCTTGGATGCTTTGTTTAAGGCATCTTAGGCGATATAGGTATATATATTTGGTGTTAATACAAGATAAATTAAAACTTAAGTTGCTAGGCTTCATTCGTACAGTGCATTTAGCCAAATATAATTTTGTTACTTGGGGTAGCTAGCAATAGCGTGGTTTAATTTAGAAAAAAGATGAGATAGTAATTAAATAGTATGTGTATTATATTATATGAATACCATTAAATTTATAGTATTTTGGGGAGACTAAGACCTAGTCCTAGGCTTGAGATTTTGGGAATTGACTATGGAATTGATTAGTTTTTGAGCCTAGGCTAGACAT
>JAPFFP010082422.1:0-22159 GCA_026153255.1 Solanum medicagineum | reverse complement strand
AGGTACTAATTCTAAGTCCCCTATGTGATTTCCAGTCTTATGTTTCAGCCCCTATGTCATTTGCATGCATTCATGTTTATGTTGACAAATTCATGGTGATTTTGCCACTTATATGGAATTTTTGATATGATGTTTAAGTGCATTGTTACATTCTTGTGTGTGCTAAAATTTTCTTGTTTCCTTCTCTTATATATGTTTCGCTGACATTCGTGGATGAAAGTCCCCAAGGGATAGACATTGAAACGACCCCAAAAAGTGCCAAAAAATATACCACAGAAGTGCCTGGAGTCGTGATTTCCATATATCTCAAAATATGTGCGTGATATCGAAAATCCAACTACATATTCTTGTTCATGGGGTCAAATTGAGTGGGAAATGGATCTAACTCAATTTTAGAGCAAACGAATTGCAATTTCATTTACATATAATTTCAATTTCCAGAATCGATTCGCGACGGTGCCGCGACGCGCAGCAGACGTGGACCTGTGTAAATCTTGCCTCTGCGATAGGTCCGTATTGCGAACCAGATGAGGACATCTGTATTTTGTTGCTAGTGATTCTTATCTCGGTCCAAGGCTTTTGGATCTTGGGCCCAAGTCATCATTATCATTCAAGACATTCCACAATAGTCACTCAAATACTAAGACTCATATTTCTCTCCAAAATCAAGTCCCAAAGCTTATCTGTATCTTAAGGTTTTTATTCAAGTTTCAAGTCTCCATCTCCAATCTTTTTCAAGGATTCTCCAAAGTCAAGGTATGTGGATTCTTTCATGGGCTCCTTTCACCCATGATACCCAAGCTTTATTTTACCTAAATTTGCATGATTTAAAGTTGATTTACTCATGGGTCTTATGCATTATGAATTTCACTGAACATTATGTTGGGGTTTCATGAAATTGTGATTGTTTTAGTATGTCTTGAGCTATGAATTTAAGATATATTATGAGATTTGAAGAAGGGTTTTTGATGTATATTGCTTGAGGGTGTTATCAAGTATCTATTAATGGTTTTACATTGAATTTTCTAGCATGATTCCACTCTTGAATTGCATGGTTTGACAATAGCATTACACATCTGCCAAGTGTTTGATAAAATGTCCGGTTATGGTTTCTTGAGGAATTGAAGGTTCAATGCATGTCTTATGAGTTGAATGACTATATGATTATTAAAGGAATATATGTATATGATATTATCTCTATGGTGTGGGGAAAATGACCAAGCCTCACACAGGAGGTTGTAGGCCAAGGTAACCTTGTTAAGGGGTTTGTACCTCAATCACCTCGCTCAAGAGGTGGCAGGCTCGTGCAACCATGTCAAGGAGTTTGTACCATGATAACCTTGTTGGGGGTTTTGTACCTCATTAACCATGTTTGGGGGTTTGTACCTCATCAACCACATGAAGGGGTTAGTACCTCATGCGCCTCTCCAAGGAGGTGGTAGGCCTTGGATATTCACTAAAGTTGTCTCTCCTTACACATGGATTATGTTTTATATAAGCATGGTTTACTTCAAGCGTCATTCATACATGTCATATTTCTATATGCTTATTCATTGCCTATGTTATGCATTTCAATTATGGTGCTTATCACTTGTTGCATTGCATCCTATATATTACTTAGTACATTCAAATGTACTAATGTATACTCTATGCCTACATGATGTCACCATGTAGGAACCGAAGCCCCACTTGAGCATCTCCATCCATGTGGCTAGTATGATTTCATTCAAGCTTGTTGGTGAATCCTCTATTCAAGGGATGTTGCTTATTGTCTCATGCTATGTTCTAAGACAACCTTTCTTTTATGTAAATATTGACTATGAGGGTGATCCCAGTTGCTTGTCTTGGCGACCACTCTTATCTAGAGGTGTTGTTGGACATGTCATGTGTAATGTTATAATCTTTAATTCTCCCTTGACTCTTGTTGCTATGACATGAATGATATCCCTTAGCCCCAGATATCCCTATTTCTAAACTTTTATTGCTATTTATTGCATCCGCGACCAAGGATGTGTAATGATGTGCTAAGAGCCTTGCTTGGGGTCCCTTTGGGTTCCCCTTGCACCGTGTCACGTCTAGGCCCTTGGCTTGGGTCATGACCAACTTGGTATCAGAGCATTAGGTTGTTAGATCCTCATAGTCCAACACATCGCATCGATTAGAGTCTTGTTCATGGTTGTGTTGTGCACCACAATTATGAGCTAGAGGCTATGAGGGGTTTAGGAAATTTTCCCTTCTTCTTACTCTATGTCATGCTATAGAAATTGAGGTAAGGTTTTTCCCCCAACAATTTTCCTTTGCTATGCTAGATCATGCCTAACACTAGAGGAAGAAGAGCCCGCACTCCCGAGTGTCAATCAGCTCATGATAAGCTCCGGGATGCTCTCACTTTGCTTCCACAAGTTGTGGCTAACCAAGCCAACCAAGGGGCCCAGGCCCCTCATTCTCCTACAATGGCATCTCGGGTGAGAGATATCATAAGGATGAATCCCTTGGAATTCTATGGGTCAAAGGTGGATGAGGACCCTCAAGAGTTCATTAATGAGGTCTACAAGGTGTTAGCTCTCATGGGTGTAACTTCAGAAGATAAGGGGGAGTTAGTGGCTTACCAACTCAAGGGGGTAGCATAAATTTTGTACACTCAATGGAAGGAGGAGAAGGGGAATAATAATGTGGTTTTATGGGAGGAGTTTAAGGAAGCTTTTCTTAATCATTTCTTCCCTTTTGAACTTAGGGAAGCTAAAGTTGTGGCGTTTATGAACTTGAAACAAGGATCTATGAGTATGAGGGAGTATGCCCTCAATTTCACCAACTTTCAAAGTACGTTCCGCACTTGGTCGTCGACTCAAGGTCTAGAATGAATAAATTTGTGATGGGTGTTTCTGACTTGGTGAGTGAGGAGTGTCGGTCTGCTATTTGATCACTGACATGGATTTGTCCCTTTTGATGACCTATGCTAAAGAAATGGAGGAGGAGAAGTTGAGGAAGTGAAGGGGTCATGAGGCCAAGAGGGCTCGTTTTGAGGGAAAGTTCCAAAGTCGAAACGGTGGTCAGTTCCATCAAGGCCAACGATATTCTCATAAGAGGGTTGCCAATGACTTTCCAAGGGCCCAAGGTGTTGGGGATGTAGTTCCTAATGGTGGGTGTCCGAAATATGGTCAGGTTCATAGTGGCTCGTGCTTGAAGGATACTAATGCGTGTTATGGGTGTGGGGAAGTTGACAATAAGATGTTGGATTTCCCTCGAAATTAAAACAACCCAAAAACATGCTCGAAAATGTGCCTCGAAATGCTTGAAATTTTAAATTCTATATATCTCAAAATCCATATGTGATATCGAAAATAAGACTACATATTCTTGTTCAGGGGGTCAAAATTAGGTGAAAAAGGGTCTAACCCCGATTTAAGAGCAAAAGATTAGCAATTATGAAATTCCAAAGTGCGATTTCCAATGAGCATTCCATGTTGCGGACCAGTACTTTTTTTTTTACTTCGGTCCAAGACTTTAAGTCTTGGGCCTAAGTGTTCTCAAACATGTTTTTTACCCAAACGTGCCCGAAAATGTGCCTCAAAATGCCCAAAATTTTAAATTCCATATATCTCATAATCCATGTGTGATATCGAAAATAAGACTTCATATTCTTGTTCAGGGGGTTAAAATTAGAGGAAAAAGAGTCTAACCCCGATTTAAGAGCAAAAGATTAGAAATTATGAAATTCCAAAGTGCGATTTCCAATGAGCATTCCGCATCGCGGACCAGTACAAAAATGTGCCTATTTTCTTGACTTCGATCCAAGACTTTAAGTCTTTGGCCTAAGTATTCCCAAATGTGTTTTGATACCTATACTTAGCATTATTTCACCCTCATATCATCCTAAACATTCCCCAATACTCATTCAAACACTTAGCCATACTTTCACTCTTAAATTCAAGTCTCAAAATCCTCATCCGGAACTAAGGATTTCCTTTGAGCTTCAAGCCTCTATTTTAAATCTTCACCAAGAGTTTCTCCAAAGCTAAGATATGTAGGTTTTAGCTATTGGGTTCTTCCACCCATGGTTCCCTAATCTCTTTTTTACTCAATTTGCATGATTAAAAGTTGATTTCAATGATGGATTTGCTAGTATGAACATGTCTGTGAGCTATGTTAAAACTATGTAAAGTTGTGACTATTTTGCTATGTCTTGAGCCATAAATCTTTGATCTATTGTAAGATTTGATAAGGGGTTTTAATGTATATTACTTGAGGATGTTGCAAGGTATTGATTGATTGTTTTATAACGGATTTACTTGCCTGATTTCATCTCAATATTTCATGGTTTTATACTACCATTTCACACCCGCTAATTATCTGATAAAATGTCCGGTTATGGTTTCTTGAGGAAATGAAGGTCCAAAGCATGAGATATGATATGATTGATGCTATGATGATGAAAGGAGCTAATGTATATGATATATCCTATATAAAGTGTTGCATTAGACCATAACCCATCCGGGGGGACTAAGAGCCCGGATAACCTTATCGGGGGTTAGTACCTTGATAGCCAATAAAGGGGCTAGTGCCTTGATAACCTAGATGGGGGTTTGTACTCATCAACCTAGTGAGGGGATTGTACCTCACTACCAGGGTGATGGGATGGCATCATCATCAACCTACCAAGGGGTTAGTACTTTAGAAATCTAGCTTGGTCTCTTCTACACATATGATATCCTATATGAGTATGAGTTACTTAAAAATGTTTTACTTGGGCATTGTTCATTTATGTAATAATGATATATGATGTCTATTGCCTATTTTTATGCATTTTGACTATGATGCCTATCTCTTGTTGCATTGCATCCTACATACTTAATACATTCAAACGTACTAACGCATACTCTTGCCTACATGATATCAACATGTAGGAACCGGTGTCCATGTTGATCATCCTCCTCCTCCACTTGGCTAGTTCGGTACTACTCAAGCTAGTAGGTGAGTCCTCCACTTCGGGGACCTTAATCTATGTTTCTATTATTATGTATTGATACGCTCTTCTTTATTTTCTATTTTGACTATGAGGGTGAGCCATGTTGCTTTGTCTTGGCCCTTCTCTTATCTAAGTATTAGAGGTGTTTGTTGGACATGTTATGTATCTATAATATGAGCTTTGACTCTTTGTCTCTTGATTATGATGTTATGCAAGTTTTCCCCTTAGCCCATATTCTTACTCTTTATTTCTTTTATATGCTTTCGCGACCAATGATGTGTAATGATAAGTTAAGAGGCTTGTTTGGGGTTCCTTTGGGCTCCCCATTCGCTTTGTAACATCTAGGCCCTAGGCTTGGGTCGTGACAAACTTGGTATCAGAGCACTAGGTTGATAGATCCTCATAATCCAACACACCGCGTCGATTAGTGTCCTATTCAAGGTTGTGAAGCACGCCATGACTATGAATAGGAGGCTACGAGACATTTTAGGACATGTTTCGCTTCTTCATGTTCTAAGTCATGCTATAGAGATGTGGTAAGCTTTCCTTTCCCCTCACCCCCCCTCCCGATGATTGTTCTTTGCTGTGCTAGATCATGCCAAACACTAGGGGAAGAAGGGCCCAAAATCCCGATGAGATAAAACCTACCAATACTGAGCTCCGGGATGCTCTCACTATGCTTGCCTAAGTTGTGGCCAACCAAGTCAATCAAGGGGCCCAAGCCCCTAATGCTAGTACCCAAGGAGCTAGAGTAAGGGACTTCATAAGGATGAATCCTCTGGTGTTCTATGGATCAAAGGTGGATGAAGATCCACAAAAGTTCATTGATGAGGTCTACAAGAGCTTGAATATCATATGTATGGGATGAATGAAAATGCAGAGTTGGCAGCATACCAACTCAAAGGGGTAGCCCAAATATGGTATGATCAATCGAAGGGAGAGAAGGAAAATGGTTATGTGATGCTTTGGGAGGAGTTCAAATTGGCTTTCCTTAATCGATTTTTCCCTCTTGAGCATAAAGGAAGCTATGTTGGTAGAGTTCATGAACTTGAAATAAGGTTCTATGAGCGTGAGGAGTATTCCCTCAAGTTTAATTAACTTTCGAAGTATGCTCCTCAATTGGTGGCCGATCCTCGATCTAGGATGAGTAAGTTTATGATGGGGGTCTCCGACTTGGTGAGTAAAGAATGTCGGTCCGCCTTACTAGTTACTTGGTGAGTGAAGAATGTCGGTCCGCCTTACTAGTTAGTGACATGGACTTGTCTCGGTTGATGACTTATGTCAAGCAAATGGAGGAGGAAAAGTTGAGGAACAGTAGGGGGCATGAGGCTAAGAGGGCCTATCTTTGGGGTAAGTTCCAAAGGGGTGGCTGATTCCATCAAGGCCTAGAGTCTTATCATGCTACTAATAAGGGGTTTGCCAATGACTTCCCTAGGCCTCAAGGTATTGGTGGTGTGGCTCCCATTGATGTGTGTCCTACATGTAGGAAGACTCATGAGGGTCTGTGTTTAAAGGGGTCTAATGTATGCTTTGATTGTGGGGAGCTTGGTCACAAAAGTGTGGATTATCCAAGAAACCGTGGCAAGGGCCGAGGGTGCAAATATGGTTCCATTGGGTAGAGGTGGTCCTCAAGGTGGTGCCCCAAGGCTCAATCGGTTTTATGCTCTACATGAGACAAGGGGTTGGTGAGGTTCCTGATGTTGTAACCATTATGTTGAAAATTTTTTACTTTGATGTATATGCTTTGATTAATCGGGGTGCCAATCTTTCTTTTGTTACCCCTTTTATTACCAAAAGGTTCCATGTTGACCCTAAGTTGTTTCATGAGTCATATGAAGTCTCTACTTCTATTGGTGCCTCTGTTGTTGCTAGGAAAGTTTATAGAAATTGTCCTATTTGCATTTTGCGTAGGTTGTTGCCTTGTGATCTTGTTGAATTGGACGTGGTTGATTTTGATGTCATTCTTGGGATGGATTGATTGTGTGCCTACTATTCTTCTATTGATTGTAGAATCCGTGAGGTCAAATTCCAATTTCCAAATGAACCCATCCTTAAGTGGCAAAGTCAAGATGTGGTGGTCAAGGGTAGGTTTATCACTTGCATTAAAGCCCGTAAGTTGATCTCTAAGGGTTGTCTTTACCATCTTGTGAGGGTTAGAGATGTAGATTCCAAAGTCCCTTCCATAGAGTCGGTTCAGATTGTAAATGAGTTTCTTGATGTCTTCCCAAATGACTTTCCCTGTGTTTCTCCTAAAAGGGAAATAGATTTTGGTGTAGACCTCCTCCCCGATACTCAACCTATCTCTATTCCCCCTTATCGTATGGCCCCAAAGGAGTTGAAGGAGTTAAAGGAACACTTGAAAGATTTGTTGTAGAAGGGATTTATTAGACCTAGCCAATCATCTTGGGTTGCATCTATATTGTTTGTAAAGAAGAAGGATGGGTCCCTTATGATGTGTATTAACTACTGGCAACTCAATAGGGTCACTATAAAGAATAGATATCCTCTTCCAAGAATTAATGATTTGTTTGACCAATTGCAAGGGCCAGTGTTTTTTCTAAGATTGATCTTCGGTCCAGGTATCATCAAGTGAGGGTGAGGGAGTGTGATATTCCTAAGACGGCCTTCTGGACTAGATATGGATATTATGAACTTGTGGTGATGTCTTTTGGGTTGACCAATGCACCGGCCATCTCCATGGACCTAATGAATAGGGTCTTCAAACCTTACCTTGATTCCTTTGTTGTGGTCTCCATTGATGATATATTGATCTATTCACATAGTAGGGAGGAGCATATGGGGCATTTGAGGGTTGTGTTGCAAAGATTGAGGGAGGAGAAATTGTATGCTAAATATAAAAAGTGTGAATTTTGGTTGAAGGAGGTTATATTCTTAGTTCATGAGGTGCTGGGGGATGGTATTAAGATGGATTCTAAGAAGACCAATGTGATTAGAAATTGGCCTAGACCATTGACCCCATCGGATATTAGGAGTTTCTTGGGCCTAGCGGATTATTATAGAAGGTTTGTGAATGGTTTTTCCTCCATTGCTTCCACTATAACAAAATTGACTGAAAAGAAGGTTAAGTTTTTGTGGACCGATGAGTGTGAGAGGAGCTTCCAAACATTGAAAGAAAAGTTTGTGTTTGCTCCTATATTGTCACTACCTTATGTGATTGAGGGATTTGTGGTGTATTGTGATGCTTCCCGGGTTGGTTTGGGTTGTGTGTTGATGCAAAATGGTAAGGTCATAGCTAATGCTTCTAGACAATTCAAGGTACTCGAAAGGAACTACCCTACCCATGATCTAGAGTTAGCAGTTGTTGTGTTTCCATTAAAGATTTTGGCGTCACATTTGTATAGGGTGCATGCTGATGTATTCACCAATCACAAGAGCCTCCAATATGTCTTCACTAAAAAAGATCTCAATTTGAGGCAAAGAATATGGTTAGAACTTCTTAAAGACTATAACATGAGTGTGCATTATCATCCGAGTAACACAAATGTTGTGACGGATGCTTTGAGTAGGGTGTATATGGGTAGCCTAGCTCCTGTTAATAGTGGTGATAAGGAAATGGCTAGGGAGGTGCATTATTGGCTAGATTGGGGGTTAGGTTGGAAGAGATTGGTGATGATGGTGTTGTTATTGTTAATGGGTCTAAGTCTTCATTGGTTGATGAGGTGATGGCAAAACAAGATCTTGACACCTCCTTGCTTGAATTGAAGGCCTTGGAGAAAGAGGACAAAGTAGAGGTTTTCTCCCAAGGGGGAGATGGTGCCCTTAGGTACCAAGGTAGGTTGTGTATACCTTGTGTTGGTGGTTTGAGGGAGAAAATCCTTGATGAGGCCCATAATTCTTCTTATTCTATCCACCCCGGTTCCACCAAAATGTATAGAGACTTGAGAGATGTGTATTGGTAGGGAGGCATGAAGAGGGACATTGCCAAACTTCTTTTCTGGTTTCCATAGTTGTCAACAAGACAAAGCCGAACATCAAAGGTCGGGTGGCCTAACTCAAGACATAGAGATTCCTACTTGGAAGTGGGAGGTGATTAAATATGGATTTTGTCGTTAGGTTGCCCAAGACTAGAAAAGGTTTTGATTCCATTTGGGTTGTCGTTGATAGGATCATGAAATCGTCTCATTTTCTATCAGTTAAGACAACATATGGGGCTGAAGAGTATTCAAGGTTATACTTCCATGAGTTAGTGAAGTTACATGGGTTCCTTTGTCCATCATATCGGATCGTGGTGCACAATTCACTTTACACTTTTGGAGGCCTTTTCAAAGGGGTCTTGGTACAAAAATTTACCTTAGAACAGCCTTTCACCTCATACGGATGGCCAAGCCAAAAGAACCATTCAAATACTTTAGGATATGCTTAGGGATTGTGTCTTGGAGTTTAAGGGTAGTTGGGATGTTCATCTTCCATTGATTAAGTTTGCCTACAACAATAGCTATCACTCTAGCATCAATATGGCTCCTTTTGAGGCTCTTTGTGGGAGATGCTGTAGATCACCGGTTGGTTGGTTTGAGGTTGGAGAGGTGGCTTTATTGGGACCGGATCTGGTTATAGAGGTTCTTGAGAAGGTTAGTATGATAAGGGAAAGGTTGAAAACAGCCAAAAGTCATCAAAAATCCTATGCCGATGTGAGAAGAAGAGGCCTTGAATTTAAAGTGGGTGATTGGGTCTATTTGAAAGTTTCTCCAATGAAAGGTGTGGTTTATTTTGGTAAAAAGGGGAAGTTGAGTTCAAGATATGTTGGTCCTTATGAGGTAATAAAGAGGGTTGGCAAGGTAGCTCATGAGTTGAAGTTGCCTAGTGAAATGAATTTGGTTCATCTAGTGTTCCATGTCTCTATGTTGAGAAAATGTATTGGTGATCCTAATGTCATTGTGCCTCTTGATGTTGTGGTGTTGTTGAAGATAACTTGACTTATGAGGAGGTTCTGGTTTAGATTTTGGATTGGCAAGTGAAAAGATTGAGGAACAAGGAAGTGGCATCCGTTAAGGTCCTTTGGAGGAACAACAAGTTGAAGGTGCTACATGGGAGGCCTAAGAGGACATACAAAAGTGGTATTCTTATCTTTTCCACTCCACTCAAGTGTAAAGTACTAATTTTAAGTCCCTATGTGATTTCGATTCTTATATTTCAGCCCATATGTCATTCATATGCATTCATGTTTAAGTGGGCAGACTTATGATGATTTTACACTTATATTGAAATTTTGAAAATGGTGTTTTAAATGTAATGTTATATCCCTGTTGGGGCTGATTTGTTTATGATCACTCTTGTCCTGTAAGTCTCTTTTACATTTGGGGACAAAGGTTCCCAAGGGGAAGATATTGAAATGACCCCAAAAAGTGCCCAAAAGTGTGCCTCGAAATGCCTGGAATTTTAAATTCCATATATCTCGAAATCCATGCATGATATCGAAAATTCGACTTTATTGTCTAGTTCAAGGGGTCAAAATTAGGAGAAGAAGGGTCTGACCTCGGTTTAAGAATGAAAGATTAGCAGTTATGAAATTCCAAAGTGCAATTTCTAGTGAGCATTCTGCGTCGTAGAGTACAAAAATATGCCTGTTTTTTTTACTTCGGTCCAAGACTTTAAGTCTTGGGCCTAAGTGTTCCCAAACATATTTTTTACCTATACATAATCATATTTCACCATCATATGATCCTAAAAATTCCCCAATACTCACTCAAACACTTAGCCATATTTTTCACTCCTCAATTCAAGTCTCAAAACCCTAATCCGGAACTAAGAATTTTCCTTCAAGCTTCAAGCCTCCATTTTCAGTTTTCACCAAGAGTTTCTCCAAAGCTAAGGTATGTAGGTTTTATCCATTGGGTTCTTCTACCCATGGTGCCGTAATCTCCTTTTTACTCAATTTGCATAATTAAAAGTTGATTTTACTAATGGGTTTTCTAGTATGAACTTGTCTATGAACTATGTTAAAGCTATGTAAAGTTGTGACTATTTTGCCATATTTTGAGCCATAAATCTTGGATCCATTGTAAGATTTGATGATGGGTTTTGATGTATATTACTTGAGGGTGTTTCAAGGTACTGATTGATGGTTTTAGAATGGATTTACTTGCTTGATTTCATCTCTATATTTCATGGTTTTATACTACCATTTCACACCCGCCAAGTATTTGGTAAAATGTTCGATTATGATTTCTTGAGGAAATGAAGGCCCAAAGCATAAGATATGATATAATTGATACTATTTTGATGAAAGGAACTTGTGCATACGATATATCCTATATAAAGTGTTGCATTAGACCATACCCAATCCGGGGGGACTAAGAGCCCGGATAACCTTGTCGAAGGGTTAGTACCTTGATAGCCAATCAAGGGGCTAGTGCCTTGATAACTTAGATGGGGGTTTATACTTATCAACCTAATGAGGAGTTCATACCTCACCACCAAGGTGATGGGGTGGCATCATCATCAACCTACCAAGGGGTTTGTACTTTGGAAGTCTAACTTGGTCTCTTCTACACATATGATATCCTATATGAGCATGAGTAACTTAAACATGTTTTACTTAAGCATTTGTCACTCATGCCATATAGTCATATGATGTCTACTACCTATTATTGTTCATTTTGGCTATGGTGTCTATCTCTTATTGCATTGCATCCTACATACTTATATTCAAACGTACTAACACATACTCTTGCCTACATGATATCACCATGTAGGAACCAGTGCCCAAGTTGATCATCCTTCTCTTCCACATGGCTAGTTCGGTACTAGTGAAGCTAGTTGGTGAGTCCTCCACTTCGAGGACCTTAGTCTATGTTTCTCTTATTATGTATTGAGACGTTCTGCTTTATTTTCCATTTTGACTATGAGGGTGAGCCCGGTTGCTTTGTCTTCACCCCCGCTCTTATCTAAGTATTAGAGGTGATTGTTGGACATGTTATGTATCTAAGATATGATCTTTGGCTCTTTTTCTCTTGTTTATGGTGTTATAAAAGCTTTCCCCTTAGCCTCTTTGCCCCTATTCTTACTCTTTATGTCTTTTATATGCTTCCACGACCAATGATGTATAATGATAAGATAAGAGGCTTGTTTGGGGTTCCTTTAGGTTCCCCATTCTCGTATCACGTCTAGGCCCTAGGCTTGGGTCATGACAAAAATTGTAACAAGGGTAAGGATGTTGTGTGAGTCATATAAGTTGTCTACATCGGTGCATCTATTGTTTCTAGAAAGGTCTATAGAAACTGTCCCATTTGCATCTAGCATAAAATATTGCCTTGTGATCTTTCTGAGTTGTACATGGTTAATTTTGATATCATTCTTGGGATGGACTGGTAGCATGCATATGTGCCTCTATTGATTGTAGAACCCGTAGAGTCAAATTTCAATTCCCAAATTAACCCGTCCTTGAGTGGAAGAGTTATCATATGGTAGTCAAAGGTATATTTATCTCTTGCATTAAAGCCCGTAAGTTGATTTCTAAGGGGGTGTCTTTACCATCTTGTGAGGGTTAGGGATGTGGAGTCCAAAGTAATTCCTATAGAGTCTGTTTTGGTTGTAAATAAGTTTCCTGATGTCTTTCAAAATGACCTCCCCGGTGTTCCTTCTGAAAGGGAGATAGATTTTGGTATAGACATCCTTCCCAATACTCAACCCATTTCCATTCCCCCTTACCGTATAGCCCCGTCTGAGTTGAAGGAGTTAGAGGAACTTGTTGGGGAAAGGATTTATTAGGCCTAGCAAATCATCATAGGGTGCACCGATGTTGTTTTTGAAAAAGAAGGATGGGTCTCTTAAAATGTGTATTGACTACCGGCAACTTAATAGGGTCACCATCAATAATAGATGTCCTCTTCCAAGAATTGATGATTCATTTTTCCAATTGCAAGTGGCTAGCCATTTCTCTAAAATTGATCTTCAGTCTGGGTTTGCTCACCTGAAGGTGAGGGAGTGTGATATTCCTAAGACGGCCTTCCGAACTAGGTATGGGCATTTTGAGTTTGTTGTGATGTCATTTGCGTTGACCAATGCACCTGCTATATTCATGGGTCTTATGAATAGGGTCTTCAAACCCTAGCTTGATTCGTTTGTTGTGGTCTTCATTGATGATACTTTAATCTATTCACATAGTGAGGAGGAACATATGGGTTATTTGAGGGTACTGTTGCAAAGATTGAGGGAAATGAAATTGTATCCTAAATATGAAAAGTGTTAATTTTGGTTGAAAGAAGTTCCCTTTCTAGGTCATGTGGTGTCAGGGGATGGTATTAAGGTGGATCCTAAAAGAAAGATATGATTACAAATTGTCCTAGACCATTGACCCCATCGGATGTTAGGAGCTTCTTTGGGTTAGCAGGTTACTACTGGAGATTTGTGAATGGGTTCTCTTCAATTGCTTCTCCCATGACTAAGTTGACTCAAAAGAAAGCTATATTTGTACGGACTGATGAGTGTGAGAAGAGCTTTCAAACATTTAAAGATAAGCTTGTGTCTGCTCCTATTTATTCACTACCAGAAGGGCTAGAGGGATTTGTTGTGTATTGTGATGCTTCTAGAGTTGGTTTGAGTTGTGTGCTAATGCAAAATGGTAAGGTGATAGCCTATGCTTATAGGCAACTCAAAGTGCATGAGAAGAGTTATCCTACTCATGATCTTGAACTAGCCACTGTGGTTTTTACATTACAGATTTGGCATCAGTATTTGTATGCGGTGCATGTAGATATGTTCACCGACCATAAGAGCCTCCAGTATGTGTTCACTCAAAAAGATCTTAACTTGAGGCAAAGGAGATGGTTAGAACTTCTTAAGGACTATGATATGAGTGTGCATTATCTTCTGGGTAAGGCTAATGTTATGGTGGATGCTTTGAGTATGGTATTTATGGGTAGCCTAGCTCATGTTGATAGTGGTAATAAAGAGGTGGCTAGAAAGGTCCATCGGTTGGCTAGGCTGGGAGTTAGGTTGGAAGAGGAGGATAATAGTGGTGTTGTTGTTGATGATGGTTCTAAATCTTTATTGGTTGAGGAGGTGAAGGATAAGCAAGACCTTGATCCCTCCTTGTTAGAATTGAAGGCCTTGGTTAGTGATGGGAAGGTGGAGGTTTCCTCCCAAGGTGGAGATAGTACCCTTAGATACCAAGGTAGGTTGCATGTGCCTTGTGTTGATGGCTTGAGAGAGAGGATTCTTGATGAGGCTTATGGTTCTTTCTATTCTATTCACCCTGGTTCTACTAAGATGTATAGAGATTTGAGAGAGGTGCATTGGTGGGGAGGCATGAAGAAAGACATTGCCAAATTTGTGTCCGGTTGCCATAGTTGCCAACAAGTCAAAGCCAAGCATCAAAAGATGGGTGGCCTAACCCAAGACACAGAAGTTCCTACTTGGAAGTGGGTAGAGATTAATATGGATTTTTTTGTTGGGTTTCCCAAGACTAGAAAGGTGTTTTATTCCATTTGGGTTGTTGTTGATAGGATGACGAAATCGGCTCACATTCTACCGGTTAAGACCACATATGGGGCTGAAGATTATGCTAGGTTGTACATTCATGATTTGGTGAGGTTGCATGGGGTTTCTTTGTCCATCATATCGGATCATATTGCTCAATTTACTTCACACTTTTGGAGGTCCTTTCAAAGGGATCTTGGTACAAGAGTTAAACTTAGTACGACCTTCCACCCTCAAATGGATGGCCAAGCCGAAAGGACTAACCAAACCCTTGCAGATATGCTTAGGGCTTATGTATTGGAGCTTAAGGGTAGTTGGGATGATCACTTCCATTGATTGAGTTTGCCTTCAACAATAGCTATCAACCTAGCATCGGTAAGGTTCCTTTTGAGCTCTTTATGGTAGATGTTGTAGATCACCGGTTGGGTTGTTTGAAGCTAGAGAGGTGGCTATGTCGGGACCAAACTTGGTTATGGAGGCTCTTGAGAAGGTTAGGATGATTAGGGAAATATTGAAGATGGCGCAAAGTCACCAAAAGTCCTATGCTGATGTGAGGAGAATGGAAATTGAATTCAAAGTGCATGATTAGGTTTATTTGAAGGTGTCACCCATGAAGGGCAAGTTGAGTCCTAGATATTTGGGTGCTTATAAGGTAATAAGGAGGATTCAGAAAGTACCTTATGAGTTGGAATTGCCTAGTGAGATGGACTTGGTTCATTCAGTCTTTCATGTATCCATGTTGAGAAAAAGTGTGTGAGACCCTAATGCTATTGTGCCTGAATTGACCTCAAAAGTGCCCGAAAATGTGCCTCGGAAGTGCCCAGAAACGTAATTTTCATATATCTCGAAATTCGTGTGTGATATCAAAAATCCGACTTCATATTCTTGTTCAGGGGTCAAATTGAGTGGGAACATGGATCTAACTCCAACTTAAGAGCAATCAAGTAGAAATTTCATTTTTCGCAATTTTTCTTATCTAAAATCGATCTGCGACAGTGCCGCGACGCGCAGCTATCGCGGACATGTATTAATTTTGCCTCCACGATAGCTCCGCGTTGTGGACCAAACATGGACCTTTGTATATTGTTGCCAGTGATTTTATCTCAGTCCATGGCTTTTGGGTCTTGGGCATAAGTGTTCCCAAGCGTTAAAATACCTATACTTAGCCATATTTCACCCTTATATCATCCAACACATTCCCCAATACTCATTCAAGCTCTCAGACATATATTTCTCTCCAAAATCAAGTCTCCAAACTCATCCAAATCTTGAGGTTCTCATTCAAGCATTAAGTCTCCATCTCCAATCTTCATCAAGCTATTCTCCAAAGCTAATGTATGTGGGTTTCTTTCATGAGTTCCTTTCACACATGATACCAAATATTCCTTTTACTCTAAATTGCATGATCTAAAGTTGATTTACACATGGGTTTTATGTATTATGAATTTCACTACACACTATGTTGGGGTTTCATGAAATTGTGACTGCTTTTAGCATATTTGGAGCTATGAATCTAAGATTTAATGTGAGATTTGATGAAGGATTTTGATGTATATTGCTTGAGTGTGTTACCAAGTATCTATTGAGGCTTTCACACTGAATTCACTAGCATGATTTTACTCTTGAATTGCATGATTTTACACTATCATTACACACCCGCCAAGTGTTCGATAAAATTTCTTGTTATGGTTTTCTTAAGGAATTAAAGGTTCAATGTATGTCTTATGAGTCGAATGACTATATGATAATGAAAGGAATGTATGTATATGATATTATCTCCATGATGTGGGGAAAATGACCAAGCCTCAGTTGGGAGGTTGTAGGCCCGGTAACCTTGTTAAGGGGTTCATACCTCGACAGCCTCGCTCAAGAGGGGGCAGGCCTGTGCAACCATGTCGAGGGGTTCGTACCTTGATAACCACGTTGGGGGGTTTGTACTCTATCAACCTTGTTGGGGGGTTTGTACCTCATAGACCTCTCCAAGAAGGTGGTAGGCCTTGGATTTGCACTAAAGTAGTCACTCCTTAGACATGGATTATGTTCACCCTATGTATTATGTTCTGTATAACATGGTTTCCTTTAAGTACCACTCATACATGCCATATTGCTTTATGTCTGTTCTTTGCCTATGATATGCATTTAGATTATGGTACTTATCACTTGTTCCACTGCATCCTACGTACTTAGTACATTCAAATGTACTAACTCATACTCTATGCCTAAATGATATCACAATGTAGGAACCGGAGCCCTGCTTGAGCATCTACATCCACGTGGCTAGTACGATTCCTCTTAAGCTTGTTGGTGAGTCCTCTATTATGGGGATATTGCTTATAATCTCTTGTTATGTTCTAAAATGACCTTTCTTTTATGTAAATGTTGACTATGAAGGTGAGCTTGGTTGTTTGTCTTGGCCTCGCTCTTATCTATGTATTACAGGTGTTGTTGGACATGTCATGTGTAATGTTATGAGCTTAACTCTTCTAGACTCGTGTTGTTATGATATGAATGATATCCATTAGCCATGGTTATCCTTATTCCTACTCTTATGTTGCTTGCTTCCGCGACCAAGGATGTGTAATGATGCGCTAAGAGGCTTGCTTGGGGTCTCTTCGAGTTTCCTTTGTATCGTGTCACGTCTAGGCCCTCGGCATGTGTCTTGATAGTCCCTCTTGATGTTATGGGGGGTAATTGAAGATAACTTGACATATGAAGAGGTTTTAATAGAGATCTTGGATATGCAAGTGAAGAGGTTGAGGACAAGAAAATTGCTTCCGTTAAGGTCCTTTAGTGGAACCAACAAGTCGAAGGTTCTACTTGGGAGGCGAAGTGGGAATGCAAAAGTGATACCCTTATCTTTTTCATCCTACTCATGCCTAAGGTAAGTCATCAATGTGATTTCATGTCTCATGTTCCAGCCCCTAAGTCATTTGCATGCATTCATGTTTATATTGTCAAATTCATGGTGATTTTACACTGATGTTGAGATTTTTAAAATGGTGTTTTAAGTATGTTGTCGCATTCTTATTGGGGTTGATTTCTTCATAATTACTCTTCCCCATGTATGTCTCTTTGACATTCATGGATGAATGTTTGTAAAGGGGAGATATTGAAAATACCACAAAAAGTGCCCGAAAATGTGCCTCGAAAATATCCGGAATCGTAATTTCCATATATCTCAAAATCCATGCATAATATCGAAAATCCGACTTCAGTTCTTGTTTAGAGGGTTAAATTGAGTGGGAAATGGGTCTAACCCTAATTTTAGAACAAACAAATCACAATTTCGTTTTCCCAAAATTTCAATTTCCAGAATCGATCCGCGATGGTGCCGCGACGCACAGCAGACGCGGACTTATGTAAATCTTTCCTCTGCGACAGGTATAAGTAGCGAACCAGCCACGGACCAGTGTATTTTGTTGCCAGTGATTTTTATCTCGGTCCAAGGCTTTTGGGTCTTGGGCCCAAGTCCTCCTATGCATGAAAATACTTATACATAGCCATATATCACCATCATAACATTCAAGACATTCCCCAATACTCACTCAAACATTCATACATATATTTCTCTCCAAAATCAAGTCACATAACTCATCCAGATATTAAGGTTCTCATTCAAGCTTCAATTCTCCATCTCTAATATTCTTCAAGGATTCTCCAAAGTCAAGCTATGTGGTTTTCTTTCATGGGCTCCTTTAACCCATGATGCCCAAGCTTTCTTTTACCCATATTTGCATGATTTAAAGTTGATTTACTCATGGATCTTATGTATAATGAATTCCACTGCACACTATGTTGGGGTTCCATGAAATTGTGATTGTTTTAGCATATCTTGAGCTATGAATCTAAGATCTGTTGTGACATTTAAAGAAGGATTTTGATGTATATTGCTTGTGGGTGTTACCAAGTATCTATTGATAGTTTTACACTGAATTTTCTAGCATGATTCCGTTCTTGAATTGCATTATCTTACACTAGCATTACATACCCGCCAAGTGTTTGATAAAATGTTCGATTATGGTTTCTTGAGGAATTGAAGGTTCAATGCATATGTTATGATTTGAATGAATATATGATGATAAAAGGAATGTATGTATATGATATTATCTTTATGGTGTGGGGAAAATGACCAAGCCTCACTCGAGAGGTTGTAGGCCCGGGTAACCTTGTTGAGGGGTTTATACCTCGATCGCCTCGCTCGGGAGGTGGCAGGCCTTGTACCTTGATAACCATGTTGGGGGGTTTGTATTTTGGGGGTTTTTTACATCATCAACCACGTTGGCGGGTCTGTACCTCATTAACCACATGAAGGGATTTGTACCTCATGCGCTTCTCCAATGAGGTGGTAGGCCTTGCATATTCTTTAAAGTGGTCTCTCCATACACATGCATTATGTTCTATATAAGCATGGTTTACTTCAAGCATCATTCATGCATGTCATATTGTTATATGCTTATTCATTGCCTATGTCATGCATTTTGATTATGGTGCTTAGCACTTGTTGCATTGCATCCTACATACTTGGTACATTCAAACATACTAACGTATACTTTATGCCTAAATGATGTCATCATGTAGGAACCGGAGCCTCACTTGAGCATTTCCATCCACGTGGCTAGTACGATTTCACTCAAGCTTGTTTGTGAGTCCTCCATTCCGGGGACGTTGCTTATTGTCTCATGCTATATTCTAAGACTACCTTTCTTTTATGTAAATGTTGACTATGAGCATGAGCTCGGTCGCTTATCTTGGTTCCTTCTCTTATCTATATAGTAGAGGTGTCATTGGACATGTCATGTGTAATGTTATAAGCTTTGACTCTCCCTTGACTCTTGTTGTTATGATATGAATGATGTTCCTTAGCCCAAGATATCCCTATTTCTACTCTTTTGTTGCTATTTCTTACTTCAGCGACCAAGGATGTGTAATGATGTGCTAAGAGGCTTACTTGGGGTCACTTCGAGTTCCCTTGCGCCATCTCACGTATAGGACCTAGGCTTGGGTCGTGACAAAAAGTTCCCGAAAATGTGCCTCGGAAGAGCCTCAAATCATAATTTCCATATATCTCAAAATCCGTGCATGATATCAAAAATTCGACTTCATATTCGTGATCAGGGGGAAAAATTTAATGGGAAATGGGTCTAACCCCGATTTCAGAGCAACCATATCAAAATTTTAAATTCTATAATTTGCAAATTCCAGTGACAATCTGCACCCTTGGCACAACTCAGCTAGAGCGCGGATCAGTGTTATTTTTGGCATGTTATTTCTTGTCCGGTCCAATGCCTTTGGGTCTTGGGCCTAAGTCTTCTCATGCGTAAAAACACCTATACTTAGTCATTTTGCAACCTCATATCATATAAGACATTCCCCAAAATTCTATCAAATACTTAGCCAAATATTTCACTCAAAATCAAGTGTTCCAAACTCGTTTCCGGATTCAACAAATTCAATCAAGCTTCAAGTTCTCATCTCAATCTTCATCAAAGAAATCTCCAGAGTTGAGGTATGTGGGTTTCAACCATTGGGTCCTTTACCTATGGTTCCCAAGCTTCCTTTTTACATAAATTGCATGTTTCTAAGTTGATTTATTTAAGGTGCTTACTTATTATGAATTTGACTATGAAAGTGTGACTGTTTAAGCATATTTTGAGCTATGAATCTATGATACAACTTGAGATTTGATGAATGGCTTTGATATATATTGCATGAGGGTATTACCAAGTGTTGGTGAGTTAATTTACTTCGAGATTTCTTGCATGACTTCAAGCTTGAATTGCATCACTTTACACTAGCATTACACACCCACCAAGTCTGTGATAAAATGTTCGATTTTGGATTCTTGAGCTATTGATGATCTATTGCATGACTTATGACTTGAATGAATTTATGATGATGAAAGCAATGTATATACATATTGATTTCATGAATAGTATATATAGTATTGCAAGTTGACAACGCCACCTTTGGGGGGTGGTAGGCCTAAACTACCATGTTGGGGGGAGGGGTATATACCTAAATTACCTCGCTCGGGGGTGGTAGGCCTGAATAACTATGTTAGGGGATTTATACCTCAATCGGCTCGCTCGGGGGCTGGTAGACCCTTACAACCATGTTGGGCGATTTATACCTCAATTGCATCGCCACAGGGGTGGTAAGCCTTGGTCTCTGATATGATGGTCTCTTATTACACGTATAATATGTTCTATATAAGCATGATTTGTTTAAGCATTGATCATATATGCCATATTGTTGTTATGTTGTCTATTGCTTATCATTATGCATTTTGACTATGTTGCCTATCTCTTGTTGCATTGCATCCTACATACTTAGCACATTCAAATGTACTACCGCATACTCTATGCCTACATGATGTTACCATGGAGGAACCGAAGCTCCTCTTGATCATCCTCCTCCTCCACGTGGCTAGTACTATTTCTTAAAGCACATTTTGTGAGTCCTCCACTTCGAGGACGACATCTTTTGATCTTGTGTCATGTAAAGGCTCGCTCTATCTTATCATATGCTTTTGACTATGAGGTGAGCCCAGAAATTTGTCTTGGCCCCGGCTAAATTCTAAGTTGAGAGGTGTTGTTGGACATGTTATGTAATGATGTTATGAGCTTTGACTCTCTTTGACTCTTTTGATTTTTTATGATATGAACGACTTCCCCTAGCCCCTTATCCTTGTTCTATGCTCTTGTTGTTGTTCAAATGCTTCCGCGACCAAGGATATTTGATGATATGTTAAGAGGTTTGCTTGGGGTACCTTTGGGTTCCCATTCTCCATGTCACGTCTAGGCCCTAGGCTTGGGTCGAGACAACGGCGAATGGGGAGCCCGAAGGAACCCTAAACAAGCCTCTTAGCATATCAATCACACGTCCTAGGTCGCGGAAGCAAAATAACAACAACAAGAGATATAAATAAGGGAAATGGGAGTAAGGGAAGTCTTTCATAATTATAAAACATTTAAGAGTCAAGCTCATAGTATAAGTACATGAAATGTTCCATCAACACCTGTAACATAGATTGGAGCGAGGTCCAAGATACTTTTCAGGATCACCCTCATAATACCAAGTGTTCAACATAAAGAGATATCAATTAGAAAGAGTAGCATAGCTAGTGTCCCCAAGCTTTAGGACTCACGAAAGCTTATCTTTCGAAATGCCAAAACTAGCCACATGGAGGATGATCGAGAGATGCTTCGGTCCCTACATGATAATAGCATATAGGCATAAAGTATGTGTTAGTACGTTTGAATGTACTAAGTATGTAGGATGCAATGCAACAAGACATAAGGAAACATAGTCAAAATGCATAGTCATAAGCAATGGATAAGTATAATACCAATATGGCTTGCATGATCAATGCTTGGAGTAAAACATGCTTGTAAATCATACAACTTGCATAGTATGTAGCACATATGGGAAGAGACCATAATCAACATATACCAAGCAAACTACTACTTGGAATCCAAGGCATGTCACCCCCTTGGAAGGTGATTGAGGTATCCATCCCTCAACGTGGTGGTGATTGGACGTGTCACCCCTCAACAAGGTGATCAAGGTACTCACCCCTCAACATGGTGATTGGGCATGTCACCCTCTACCAAGGTGGTCAGGTATCCACCCCTCAATGTGGTGATTGGGAAATATGGTCGAAAGAAAAAATCTCTACTTGATAGGGCTTCTTCCTATACCTATGCATTCCATTGGATCCAGAAATGATACATTGGAAGAATCCGTTGGGTCTTC
>JAPFFP010082387.1:0-22167 GCA_026153255.1 Solanum medicagineum | reverse complement strand
GGAGGAGGAGTACAATGGTTCCACTGTACAAAAATAAGGGAGATGTTCAAAACTGTAACAACTACAGGGGTATCAAGCTGTTAAGCCACACCATGAAGGTATGGGAGAGAGTAGTGGAGATGAGGGTGCGTAAAGTAGTTTCCCTTTCAGAGAATCAGTTTGGATTCATGCCGGGACGATCGACTACGGAAGCAATCCACCTGGTTAGGAGGTTAGTGGAAAAGTATAGGGATAGAAAGAAGGACCTGCATGTGATGTTCATTGATTTCGAGAAGGCTTATGACAAAGTCCCAAGGGACGTCCTATGGAGGTGTCTAGAGGCTAAAGGGATCCCTCTTGCATATATCTGGGTGATTAAGGACATGTACGATGGAGCCATAACTCGGGTGAGGACGGCGGGAGGAGACTCCGACTACTTTCCTGTTGAGATGGGACTCCATCAAGGATCTGTGTTGAGCCCGTTCCTATTTGCCTTGGTGATGGACGAGCTGACGCGATCCATCCCAGAAGAGGTGCCTTGGTGTATGCTATTTGCAGATGACTTAGTTCTGATTGATGAGTCTCGGAATAAAGTTAGCGATAGATTGGAGGCTTGGAGACGCACTTTGGAGTCTAAAGGTTTCAAATTGAGCAGGACCAAAACTGAGTACTTGCAGTGTAATTTCAGTAGTGGGAGGGTTGAGGCAAACTCGGAGGTGAGGATTGCCACCCAACCTATCCCCAAGAGGGATAATTTTAAGTACCTGGGGTCCATCATACAGAGTAATGGTGATATTGACGAGGATGTCACACACCGTATTGGGGTAGCTTGGTCCAAATGGAGGCTTGCCTCTGGAGTACTGTGTGATAAGAAGATCCCCCACAAGCTCAAAGGTAAATTTTACAGAGAAGCGGTTAGACCTGCATTGTTGTACGGGGCGGAGTGTTGGCCAATTAAGAAGGCACATATTCAGATGTTGCAGATCGCAGAGATGAGGATGCTGAGATGGATTTGTGGTCATACCAGGAGCAACAAAGTTAGAAATGAAACTATTCGGGAGAAGCTAGAGGTGGCCCCGGTGGCCGATAAGATGAGGGAAGCGAGACTGAGATGGTGTGGTAATGTGCAGAGGAGGAATACCGACGCTCCGATTAGGAGGTGCGAGAGGTTGGCTTTGGGGATACGCGGAGGGGTAGAGGTAGACCGAAGAAGTAATGGGGGGAGGCGATTAGACGAGATTTGGTGGATCTTGAGCTCACTGAGGACATGACTTTAGACAGAAAGAAGTGGAGGTCACGATCAGGGTGGTAGGCTAGTTGGTAGGTTTAGCGGGTGCATGCTTTCCTTTCCTATCGTTTCTGTGTTTTTTAATATTAATATCATATTTGCATACTGCTAGATGATATTCCTTGTTAGTAACCTTCCTCTCCCTTCCCGTTCCCTTTTCTTACTTTCGTTCTTTCTTTCGCCCTCTCTTTCTTCTTTTATTTTTTCCTGTTCTGTGACATATCTAGTTCCTTCTCTACTTATGGGTTTTGAGATGAGGGTTTCAGGAAACAGCCTCTCTACCTTTATGAGGTAGTGGGAAGGTCTGCGTACATTATACCCTCCCCAGACCCCACTTGTGGGATTTTACTGGGTATGATGATGATGATGATGATGATTAAGGTATGTATTTATATATAGTTAAGTCCCAGTTTGGACTTTGTTTACGAGCTCATTTTTCATCTGATTAGAGTGATTCAAAAGGTTACATGACTCGATTTTTTGCAAGGAACATCATGGTGAAGTTGGATTAAGGATTTGACATGTATTTTGAGGTAAATCACTTCTTTTTCTTCATTGATATATCGAAAATGAGTGAGAATATTACATTGCAATACCTCGCTCATTTCTTGACGGAATTAAGTGTAATTTATGTCTAAATTATTCTACGTTCCAAGATGGACGTGTGGTATGCTGGGTGTTCGCTGATTTTGTCTGGCTTTTGAGAATTTTGGCAGAGAAAGTTTTGAAAATAATGTTTTGTTGGTAAAGCTTTTAACTTCATTTTTGGGATTATTTTATAGTATTCTATGTGTGGGACCTAAGTTTTCTTTTTTTAAAGTCTTTATAGATTTAATTTGACCCATTTCTTGAGAATTTATTGCAAAATTAGCCGTTATAATCTTGTAAAGTATGTTTAAACAGCTAAGCAGCACTGACAAACAATTTGAAGTGGAAAAGCTTGATTGGATTGCATTAGAGCAGCAGACATCGGATGGCAGGTAGGCTAGGCTTTCTCTAAATAAACTGAAGTGAAATGTTTGCATAATTGAGCTAGAATGTGTAAGAATTTACTATTTATGTATTGAGTTGTGGAGCATATGTTGTATATGATTGGATGTGATCTATGTGTTGTGTATAATAATGTTATGAGATAGTAGTTGTTGTATTGAGGGTTGTGTTGGTTGTAGTTGTTATATTACCTGGTTTCTTACATTAAATGATTAGGAAAGGGCATGAAAGGCGTTGGTTAGAGTTGTGAACATGTGACAGGTACATATATGGAGCTTGACTCTTCCTTGTAAGTGTATATTGTCTTAGGCTACCACGATATACTAATTATTGAGGTTTATCGTGATTACATGCTACCCTGTGCTCTGAATCTAGTATATATATTTGGTTAGTATGTATATGCATGATGTGGATGCGGTACCTATATCTTTACCATGTAGTTTGGCTAGAATTTCCTGATTAGACATGATTCGGTGTTGCCTTGTGGGTTATGTGATCGTGTATACTACTATTTTCTATTATGTACTAGTCCCCCTAGCTTGCGACCGAAGAGATACACCATGTTCTGGAAACGGTCATAGTTGTACCCTAAAGAATCCATTTATCATGTAACACGAGATGCACTAACATTGAGCAACTAGCGGGTTAGAGATAGAAGTGTGACCCTATTAGCGATGTGTAGGTTCTATGTCATGGCTTGTTAGACTATCTACGATAAGGCACTAGTTACATGAGTTAGTCATTGGGACTGGCATCCTATTGAGAGGGGCACATTTCGGTGGACTGGCACATGATTGTCTTAGTAAATATCCTTTCTCACTGATGGCTACAAAATTAATATGGTGGGTGTCGTCCTTCCGAATGTTTATTATCTTAGGCCTTAGCTTCGGTTACACTGTCGTTGCCCTGTGGGTTGCTTCACATTATGAAAGGGCCTGGTAAAGGCCAAATATGGGCTAGTGCCCTAGGCAGGCATGTATTCTAACTTGACTCAGACCTATATAATGTTGATAGCAGAATGCTACTGAGTTATGATAAATAGAAGACCATGCATTGATTATATGTCGTACTATGACTCGACTTTGGTATAGATATGACTTGGCTGGATTTGGGTATCCTAGATATTTATGTTATGTCATAATGGTCTATATTTACTCTGGGCACTTGTGATTGATGATGTTATGGTATACTTGGCCTTAGTGAGGCATGATTCTACAGTGACCTATGATGTATAGACTTTGGTGTATTGCTGACAGTTATTGTGCGTTTGTTCGTTTCGTCTAACATTGGGGTATCTGTTATATCTGAGGGAGGTGGTGATTATGATTTTGTAGGCCTCATTGAGAATGTAGTATGTTGAGGTTGTAAGTGCCATTGCCTACGTTCAGTCTGGGCACAATATGACTTTATAGTTTCAGATCCGAATAGATTAGTCGAGTGAGTGATTGATTGATACCTCGACACCCAGATGCGTTCCTTGTTGTTGTTCGAGCACTGGCGGCAATGCCTGAGTATTCGATTTCATGGGTTATGCACACCATGTTTGAGATTCGATGATCACGCTAGAGCTTCAGGATACAAATATAGAGTCTGCGGATCGAGCACCGACTGAATTTTTGGTCGAGGAACCCGATTGATATTCCATGGGGCGGGACCCCATGATTGATATGTTGTGGGGCTGGGCCTCGTGATTTATATCCTGAGATGAGACAATATTGTTTATATAGGGGGATTCTTTCTCCCATGGGGAATACACCCACCATTACATTTATGGTCAGACTACTTGGCACTAGTTACTACCCAACCAAAGACCAGGTCTTAACACGCAGGGGTTAGAATGCTCGGGTGATATTAGGGGTTCGAATCACCATGTGACACTACTTCAGAAGGGTCGGGGACCCAGTTAATGTTGTAATGATGGGGACAGGGGCTCGAATGTTTATTTGTGGATCCACTCTCCTATTAACACCTTGATTGTGAACAGATATAGCTCCTTTGCTTATGTGGGCTCTAGGGGAGTTCATGCTTAGACACTAGGACCTTACACCGATGTACAACTGACCCTTATTCTGATGATGTGGAGAGTTGTGCTCTATGATAGTTCAACGGGATTCTGTGATGGTTCTATGGGATTCATGATTTTCTATCAATATTATTATTGTGCACGGGTGTTCCTTTTGGGCTTATGGGGGCCCAATTAGTTAGCATGCATAGATACTACGACCTTACACTGCATAGAATACTACCCCTCGGTGGGTGGCAATTGATGTACTGGCCTATGCAATCTTCGTCAGTCAATATCGATCATCAATACTTGGGTTGGTTCAGGTTATCATTGTGCTTCACTTTTATTGGTTCAGTAGTGATTAGAGGGTTACCAAATATGCATATGCCTTGATCTAAGTTTGTTTCGCTACACTGCTACAGTTCTCTTTAGATTTGGGCTTTATATATATTTGCTATTTCAGTCGGTCGGTTGATGATGCCTACTGGGGTGCCTTTTCTGCTACTTACCCCGACTTCTACATCTTCCCATGGTGCAGTTCCAGGTCATGATAGCTTATTTGAGGAACTTTGGTAGTGCTTAGGAGACTTTTAGTGAGTAATAACGACTCTGGCTTGTTCGCGGTCTCCTTCCAGTTGATGGTCGTCTTTTGCATCCAAACATCAGCCTTTAACAATAGAGTTTTGTATTTGCAAGTCCACTTCTTGTTTTGTATATTATTATGATTATTGATATATGTTTATGACATGTCCTTGTGTTTATTGTAGCTCCATACAATTGACTTCCGGGTTCCAGGTAGGTCTCAGCCTATACATTACTATTGCATTGATTTGGTTTGGAAGAGATCTAGGACAAGTACTCTTGGGGTGGGAATTGGCTTACCTATAGATTGGACAAGCAAGAGCCATCACAACTAGGATAGTGGCATGACAAGGTGGTATCAGAGCTTAAGGTTTAAAATTCTTGGCTATACAGAGCTAGCGCTTGGTAGTGTCCTGTGGATGGGTGCAGAGATGTCTGTGGCTTATCTCCAAGAGGCTATAGGATGTTTAGGAACTTTCTTAAGCTGTTAGTTCTTTTGTGCATCTTGTTAATGGTTCTTCAATTTTTGAGAATTTTACTTCGTTCGACCCTCTGTATTGATGTCGTGTAGAGTCAAGACTTTGGGCATGGGAAGTGTTGCATCATCAGTTCCAGATAGGGAGCATCCCTTGGAGCCCATTGAGTAGAGGCTAGATGCCCTCGAGTTGTAAAATCCAGATAAGGAAGCTGAATGTAGAAAGGCCTTTGAGGCAGGCCTTGTGATTAGTACTTACTTGGTGGTGGCTATGTATTACACTATAGGAGATGTTATTGGGGATAGAGATCTATGATATGTAGTTTCGTATGCTAGCGGCTGATTAATAGATATATGGGCTTTGAGCACTTTTGATAGAGATCTTGAAGCAGAGATAAGTTGTGACTGAGGTAAGGTTGAGCATTGGTGCATTCCGGGTGTCCATATTTCATTATTTACCTACTAGTTTGACCTGCTGGATTTTCTTATGTTGATGACTATGGGTACCTGGTGGGATTCTGTGTAGTTGTTGCCTATGTTGCAATTATACCTTGTTGGTGGTTGAATCAAAGCCAAACCTTGTTATTTACACCTATGACTGGTTTGAAGCTTGCCTATTGGGGTGGGTGGTTATATACTGAATGTATAGTGTTTGAGAAGCTGACTATCAGATATTCCTTTGGCTGTACCATGTACCTTTATGGCCGTGATTTCCTGTGGGGATTTTGTTGATATACAGATCTTCTAATTCTGTGGTCATTGGATTGTGAGATGGATGTTAGGCCTAGAACATTAATTGAACTTTCTATTTTCATATCTAATATTGTTGCATTATCAGCTGAGTTGCCGGCCCCTCTGCCTTGGGGACTTGATATGGTTGATATCTGACTGAGACAGTGTTGTTCGGATGCTTGGCTATGCTTGTCAGTGGGAATTTTGATCATGTTGCCAGATATCCTGGTACATGGGTTATGGTTATATAGTGTTAGGTATGTTGCTCCGGCCATCACTTGTTTGAGTATGAGTTCCAAGCTTCTTTTATTCCGGGTCATCTATTGAAGATCCCTTATATTAGTGGGGGACTATGTATGATGACTCTGCAGATAGTGATACGCGGGTCGAGTGACATTGTTCAATATCCTTGGTTTTGATATTGCCTTGGGGGCAGATTGAGTTGTTTCTATTATGCCGTTATTGATATGGTACTCCAGTTGGCTGGTTGAGCCCACAGAGTCAAGCTCGTATGGTATAGACTTGTTACAAGATGCTTTAACCATGGTTCATAGTGTGCGAGATAGACTGAGGATAGCACTGTCAACAACCGGGTTTATGGCTACCATAGATGTCGATTTATATTGTTTGATATTTGGGATAGAGCGGCTCTGAGGATGTGACCCTTGAGAGAAGTCATGTGGGTTGGAAGGTGAGGTGAGTGTGGGCTTGATATGTCTGCCCTATTGAGTCTTCGAAACGGGTTAGATCGATTGCATCTGAGTTAGCCCTACCACTAGCTTGTTTTCTATACATCATATTTTTTGTGTATCGATGGTGTGCCGGAGTATTACAGATGAGTTACATGTACTCCAATATTTTCTCATTGAGTTAGATGATGGCTGTACATTGTTAAGGGAGGTTATGGTGGTGGAACGTCTTGGGGTTGTACCTGGATATGGATATAATGTGGCCATTATGAGTGGATAATTATGCTTGTTGGCTGACTACTACTGTATAGCATGAATTTGGTCACTTATAAGCATCGATGGTTACTGTTACGGTTTCTGTCAAGAATTAATTGCTAAACGATATAGAATGGGGGTTGGATAGTAACAACTACTGTGGACTATGTTTGAGAAGTAAGATATGAATGTCTTGGACCAAAGGGAAGTGTATAGAGCCTTTTGAGTGGGTAGTCTGTTGGATATTTATTGCATTAGTGAGTATTTGATGGCGAACAAAATAGAGATAAAGTGAATTTTTTTATTATTAACTTTTTCTTGATTTATTTCATTATTGGAAATGGATTTCTCAATCAATTTATTTATTGATTCAAGAAAGAGTTGTGTATTAATTCTAGGAATATTAATGATAAATAAAAATAGATCGATGTCAGGTGGATAGACAACAAGGGAAGGGGGTTTTGCCCTTCTTGTGAATGAGGGCATATTAGCTATTGTCTGCAGTTATTTGGTTAGTCTGTGGGCAATTTATGGTGGATTGTCGAAATCGCTTGTAAAAGGAAGCCAAGAATATAATAAAAGTTGTATTTGTAAACCACGAGTTCAGTTATGAATATATATGAGGATTCGTACTTCTGATGATTTAGTAAGGATAGATATGACTAGCCGATTGATCCTCGTGACTTGTCAGCTTATTAAAAGGACGGGATAAATAATGGATTCTTAAGACTTCCTTGTTGTATTGTCGCACCAACTCACTGTTATATATGGACAGGTGGTGGGATTTTTTGATAGTGAGGATGGAATTGAGTTATTGTGGAATATGGAACAAGCTTGTGACTTATATACTCGTGGTGTGGAGCAGAGCCTACAGTATGCCTATGTTCGTACTATCGTCGACGAAAGTCTTATTTGTAAATGATGTTGTAATGACCCTCTAGATCATTTCTAGCATTTTGTTGTTATTATTTGACTTGAGCATGTATATAGTCACGTGGGAGGTATTTGGGTGATTATTGGTTGGGTTATTCGGGAGTTACGTGGAGTTTTGAGTTAACTAGGAAGCTAAACCCATAAAATGAGTTTTCACGTAAAGTCCTAGTGAATGACCTCGAAATAGAATTCTGTGATTTCATTAGCTCCAAAGCGGTCAAATTAGACTAGGAGCATGTCCGGGTGCAATTATATCATGAATTGCAAATTTGATCGCTAGAACCGATTAGTAGTTGACCCAGTCAATTCTCACGGGAACATGCCCTGGATGAGAATTTTGGTAGCACGGGTTGATTCGGATTTCAATTTTTTCGAGGGTCGATCCCTCATTTTATCTGGGGATGTCTGGATGTTATTTGACCCCTAGGGGTTTCCCATTAAAAGTTGCTATAAAGAAGTGGGACCCTCACTTTATTATAGGAAACTCCATTTCAAATTTTAACCGCACTGTCGGGTCCGTAACGTCAAAATTAATAGGTTTACATAGTTCGTTTATGAAAATCGTAGACTGGACGAGCCCGAAATAAAGAAAAAGAGATTGAAGGATTAAGGGAAAGAGAGAAGGGTGACGTGCAAGCTATGGAGAGTGCCACGTGGACTGACCTAACACTGCCAAGCGGCAGCAAGGTTCCACCTGCACACCTACATATATATAAGGACATTTCCATGTTAGTTAAGGTATATATGTATACATAGGTCATCCCACTGTAGATTTTTTTCTAAGCTCATTTTTCATCTTGTTTGAGTGATTCAAAAGGCTACGTGACTCAATTTTTCGACAAGAATGTCGTGTGAAGTTGGATTCGGGATTTGACACATATTTTTAGGTAAATCTCTGCTTCTTCATTGATATATCACGAAAGAATGAAAACTTTACATTTCAATACCTAAGTCATTTGTTAAAGGAACTAAGTGAAATTTGTGGCTTAATTGTTCTACGCTCCATGTGGGACACTATGGTATGCTGGGTGTTCACTGATTTTGTCTATGTTTTGAGAAATTTGACCAAGAAAGTTTTGAAACAAGTTGTTCCAGCTCCAAGGAAAAGATTCATCTTCCAATTTTCCCTTCCTTCCTATTCCAATATTTTGGATTTTAGCTTCCCCCATTCCTTTTAGTGAGATAAATTCTGTTTTGGGACTTTTCTTGGTCTTCTGGGGTCCATTTTGGGCTGAATTTCTGGCTATACACTCGAGGTGATGTCGGGATTATTTTACATGGATTAGTTCAGTGTTCTGAGAGTGGGTCCTACTTTTCCCCATTTTAGTCTTAAATTATGTAATTTTACCTGTTGCTCGAGATTTTATAGCCAAATTAGTTGTAATGCTGTAATTTCTGTTTGAATAGCTGAGCAACATCATTAAGCAATTCGGAGGGGAAAACATTGGTTGGATTGAATCAGAGTAAGAGACGTTGGAAGCCAGGTCGGCTAGGCTTTCTCTAAATCCTAGACTGAGCTGAAATGTTTGCACATTTGAGCTAGAATGTGTAGAAATGTATTGTTTATGGATTGAGCAGTGGAGTATATGTTGCATATGACTTTTTTCAATAAGACAATATTTACATGGGTTAGTCGTGACGACTAGCATCCTGTTGAGAGGGCACATTTTGGTAGGCTACTACATGGTTGTCGTAGGCGATATCCTATGTGGCCGGTGGGCTAACATATAATTCTGGTGGGTGTCATCCATGTGATTGTATATTCTCTTGGGTCATAGCTTAGGTTACATCGACACTGCCCTATTAGTTTCTTTACACACAGAAAGGGCCAGGTAAGGGCCAAAAATAACCTAGTGTCCTGGGGAAGGCATGTGGTCTGACTTGAATTATACATGTATGATGTTGATAGCGAGTTGCTACTGAGATATGATAACTAGGAGACTTTGCATTGGTTATATGTCGTACTATGGTTCGACTATAGTATAGATATGACTTGGCTGGATTTGAGTATCCTTGACATTTATGATCTGTTGTAATGGTCTACGTTTACTCTGGTCACTTTTGATTTATGAGATTATGGTATACTTGGCCTTGGTGAGTCATGATTCTACATTTACCTGTGATATATAGACATTGGTGTATTGCTTACAATTATGGTGTGTGGGTTCGTTTCATCTGATGTTGAGGTATCTGTCGTATCTGAACAAGGTGGTGATTATGATTATGTGGGTTGAATTAACACTATGGGATGTCAAGGTTAAGTGTCATTGCCTACATTCACTCTGGGCATACTATGACATTTGAGTTTCGGGTCTGCATAAATTAGTTGAGTGAGTGATTGATTGATACCTTAAGACCTAGATGATGTTCCCCATTGCCATGCCTGTGTAGATGAGTTCACAAGATACCCCCACCGTGTTCTGAGTTTCGATGGTCATGCCAAAGTGCTAGGCAACAAATACCAATTATGCGGATCAAGCGCCAGCTGAGATTTAGGTTGAGGACCCAGATTGATATTTCCATATGGCTGGTCCCCGTGTTTGATATGAACATCCTTTCAAGATAAGCCCCCAAATAGCCCACGGTTCTGCAGCATCTGAAGCAACCCACTCGAGACTGCGAACTTTGTGGCAGCCGGTAGTGGTGGCAACACAATAGCTCTAGTCACCTTCAAAGCCATAGGATTCAGCCTATATTGATTCCCCTGATAAGCATTGGCATCAAAACCTTGATGCCGAAGAGCAATATCCTCAAGAGGAGGTGGGTTATCATGATCAATATTTTCATTTCCGTCTGTTCAAAGTTGCATTGGCCGTGTTGTTGGCATTATCCTAGGCGATACTTCTCAACTTTATGTTTATCTCTGGATTAAATGAAATCAAAGGTCTAGCTTGACTTCATGCATTTAGTATACACTACACCTACACCCTGTGATGAAACGAAAACAAAAACAAAACATTAAGTGTGGGAAATAAGGATTAACACCCAAATCACTTATGAATTAACTAAGTATAGCCATATTCCTCAGCAATGGCACCAAAATCTTGATGTCGCTCTAGTTACACCTTCTATTTGAGTATAAAGCGGCCATTGTCAAGAAATAGAACCCAACCAAGGTTGGGGTCGAACCCATAGGGAATACGTAGACTCAAGAGAATTAAATGATTGCAATTCGAGTAACTAACCAACTTACTTCCCCAAAGGGGGTGGCGGGTTTGCAATAATCAATGGAAACATAAACTAATTACTACAAGAATGAAATTAATAAAGACAGAAACTAGGGTTTTGTGTTTCCCATGATTCCCCAACTCAGCATCACCAGATAACCAAATTCTTTTCTAGTGTGTAGCACGCGGGATGGTAAGTTAAGTTCACTAAGCACTTTGGTCAAATGTGAGAGGTGAATTTCACTATGTGACTAGGCCGATCTCCATAGTGTGCATTACTAAACCTTACCTATTAGTCCTAGTACAACCTCCACTAGGCCTAGTTTGGTTGATTAGACAAGAACATATCAATCAAATCCTATTAATTAATCTTTTTTCCTACCAAGTACTACCTTGGTCCAGTCAGTAACACTAGGCAGGTTCTAATGTTGGCCACCATCAGAAAACACTTAGAACAAAGAGAATTGATTAATACATACATGCACACTTTACAAGAATTATGAATTATTCGATTTTACCTTGTTAGTTCTTCATGGTTCCCACAACCCTAGTTGTGGATTTAGCTACTCAAGCTATATGTAGATGAAAGAATCATGAATTGGAAGAACATAACTAAGCATTACAAAATTGAATTAAGAACAAGCAAATCCAACTTCAAAGAGAATCACAATATTGAAGATGAAATTAAATTACAAGTGTTCTCAAAGACTCTCCAATGTAATTTCACTATTTTCTCTCTCGAATTACTGAATTCTCTGAGTATTATCTGTCAAGTTATGGAAAATAACATAAATAACCTATTTATAATAAGTAAAATACAATAGCTAAATGAAGTAGGATAACTGGACAACATGTCTCACGAAAGGGGCTTACGGGTTGTATTGCATTCCACGGCCCGTAACCAAGGTCTAGTACAAAGCTGCTGGAAATTCATACTTCAAGTCTATGACACACCTCTATGACTCGTAAAGTAGTTTACGATTGGTAAGGGGGTTTTGTCTGATGAATCTTCAGAAAGTCCCAATCTCTGATCCTCAGGGCACAAACCATTTTCTATGACTTGTAAATCATTCCACCACTTATCTACATGTTTGTTGAATCAACTTTAGAAAATAGCCCCTCACTAGAATTGTCCATGAAACCAACTTCACAACTCGTAGAATGATCTATGGCCTGTAAATGGTCTCGTATTGCATCAAAATTCAGCAAGTTCTGTATTTCTTCCCAAAATCAAGCCCAAACCTGAAATCCTACAAACATAATACAAAAACACATAAAACCAACTAAGATCGCATTGAGAACACGCAAAATTCAAACTTTTAAGCATCAAAAGTAATATATTTTGACAGCACATCAACACCCTTAACTTAAAATTATTTCTTATCCTTAAGCGACAGACTCAATCTATATAGGTAATACAGTAACACAAAGACCTCAACCCAATGGCATACATCACATAAATCGCAACTCAGATACCTACACCACCATTTCAAAATAAACATAGATAGCCATCTAACAAACCAACATAACCTAGTACATGTGACAACAAAACTATGACAAGTGAGGTACCATCAACAATCTACAATCACTGGACAAGTCCAATGCTAACAATGCAGCGGAAGATCCCTCACAGAAAGAACTGTCATATCTGACACTTAATGATATTTTCATGTATAACCTTTGGATGATGCAAGATCACTCACTCTCACAAAAGATATTCATGCATCATGCCTAATACCATAGGCTTTCCCCTATACTCATTACTAAGACCTTCAACTACTTGGAGCAGGATCACTTTAGGACTTTCGAGGCTTGTAATGTAGGCTTTGGAAGCTCTGGTGTGGTATTTTGGGAACATAGTGACTAAAGTCCTTCCATGACACGGCATTTTCCTATAATTTTTTCCTACCAACAATGTTATTTTCATCTCATTCTCCCTTTCTCCTATTTTAAGCTTTTCTGGGTACTTTCTTTTCATTTTTTAGCTTTTTGCGTTGCTTTTAAACTTCACTTTTCTTTTTAGCTCAAAACTAAGGCATCACTTATTTTTATGTTGCACCCACTACATGATTTTTCCCTTCTCCTCTGTATCACTGACTTCCCTCCTTATATTTGTGTTTTACCCTTTCCCCAGCCACCCTCAACTTAGGCATTTGGCCTATGTTGGGGTACACAATATCCATCCTCAGAACCACGACTACCTTTGGGTAGCCACCCTCAATTTAGGTTTTTTGCCTCAGTAAAGTTACACAATCTTTAAGGAAGGACCAGGGTTAATTTCAGGATTTTAGAACTAACAAGGCAAGGTTAATATGATTTTTTCAAAGAATAAGTACATGTTAGGCTCAAACATTAGGACCAAGGTATATATTACAGTTTTGGTTGGTCATTTAGGCTATGTGGGCTATTAAGAACAAAGGCCTAAGATCCTTTCCTAATCCAATTAATTTATAGTCTAACTTAGAGTAACAGGGAAATTTTTGAATTTGCGCAAAACACATGAATCTAACAAGTCAAAGTTACACTCACGTGGCACTGACTACATTATTAACAGAAGACTCTCAGATCATGCTTGTTATCTCAAATTATGCTCACTTATCAAACCAGCATTGTCAACATACCTAAACATGCATGGTTTTTTGATATAACTACTAATCAAAAATTTTTGTGGGTAACATTTCTAAAAAAAAAATTATAAAAGTATCTTATATATGCCACAGGTATTAGTACTATATGCTACAAATATTATCTGAGCATCCTAAACATACTGATTCAACAGAAAGTATATACCCACGAGTAAAAGCAACACAAGCAAGAAAACCTCGGGATCAAAAATTAGGGTAGTTATAGATCCAAGTTACTCAGGCTTCACTGAGGCCTATAATTACCCATACCCCATTGAAAAAATATGATTGTCCCTAATGCTCACAATCAAAGAAAAATAAAACATCAAGGGGTCAAAAATCATACTTGGGTACCTAAGTGTTGGTGTGTCGCTAAGTGTGGCCACACTCATCCTTTGGGGTAGTCTTCTTAGCAGTAGCCCTATATCTGGACATGCCAGCACCCCTCACTTGCTCTACCTCATGAGTTCTTCGCATTCTTCTTCTTGTATCGACTCTCTCCAGACAAGCCCGAGTTGCTCATTGAAACGACCCCCAAAAAATGCTCGAAAATGTGCCTCGGAAGATCCCATAATAGTAATTTCTATATATCTCAAAATTCGTGCTTGATATTGAAAATCTGATTTCATATTCTTATTTAGGGGGAAAATTGAGTAGGAGATGGGAATAACCCAAATTTTAGAGGACCCATAGCAAAAAATGAATTTCACAAATTTTGAAATTCTAATGATGGTCCACGATGGTACCGCGACGCACCAACTTTGTGGACTAGTGTTAATTTTTGCCAGTTTTCTTATTTTGGTCCAAGGCCTTTAGGTCTTAGGCCTAAAGCTTCCCACGCATTAAAATACCTATACTTATCCATATTTTACCTTCATATCATACAAGACATTCCCCAATATTCTCTCAAACACATAAACAAATATTTCACTTAAAATTCAAGTGCCAAATCTAATTCCGGATCTAAGGATTACATTAAAGCTTCAAGTTTCCATTCAAATTTGCTTCAAGAAAATCTCCAAAGTTAAGGTATATGGGTTTAAACCATTGGGTCCTTTCCACCATGGGGCCCAAGCTTCCTTTTTACATAAATTTCATGTTTCTAAGTTGATTTACTTATGGGTCTTACTTACTATGAATTTTACTATGAACTATGTTGGGGTTTCATAAAAGTGTGACTATTTAAGCATACTGTGAACTATGAAACTATTATCTATCTTGATATTTGATGAAGGGTTTTGTTGTATATTGTATGAGGGTATTGCCATGTATTGGTGGATTGATTTACTTCAAGTTTTCTTGCATGATATCACTCTTGAATTGCATGGTTTTATAGTATCATTACACACCCTCCAAGTGTTTGATAAAATGTTGGGTCTTGGATGCTTGATCTACTGATGATCTATTGTATGGCCTATGATTTTTTGAAAGACTTTATGATGACAAAAAGAGGGTATATCTGGGTTGATTTCATGAAAAGTATCAATAGTCTTGTGAGTGACCATAACATATTGAGGGGTTGATACCTTAATCACCATGGATAGTAGGGTATGACAACCATCAACCAATTAAGAGGTTGATACCTTAATCACCATGAATGGTAGGGTGTGACAACCATCAACCAATTGAGGGGTTGATACCTCAATCACCTTGGATGTGGGTGGTATGACATCAAGGGGTTGTTACACCAATCACATTGGATGGGTGGTGGTCATGCCTATCAACCAATTGAGGGGTTGATTCCTCAATCACTTCTAAGGGGTGGTCTACCTTGGATTCCAAGTATGAAGTTTTCTTGGTTTATGATGATAGTCTTTTCCTACACATGTACTATGTTCTATGTAAGCATCTTTTACTTCAAGCATCATTCATGCATGTCATATTGCTATGTGCTCATCTATTCCCAATTATGAATTTCAATTATATTTCCTATCTATTATTGCACTGCATCCTACATACTTAGTACATTCAAACATACTAATGCACACTCTATGCCTACATGATATCACCATGTAGGAACCGGAGCACCACTTGATCGTCTTCCTCCATATGGCTAGTACCGTCTTCTTAAAGTAAGTGTGGTGGGTCCTCAACTCCAATGACAATATCTTTAGTTCTTACATCATATAAGGAATCTCTTTCTTTTATTGTATGGGTTTGAGCATGAGGTTGAGCTCAGAAAGTTGTCTTAGCCCCTGCTCAATTCTAAGTTTAGATGTGTTGTCGAACAAGTTATGTAATAATGCTATGAGCTTGACTCTCTTGAATCTTGTAAGTTTTAATGTTATGAGAGACTTCCCTTTCTCCCTATTCCCTTATTTCTATTCTTTCATTATTGTTTAATTGCTTCCGCGAGCAAGGATGTGTAATGATACGTTAAGAGGCTTGATTGGGGCCCCTTTGGGTTCCCCATTCGTCATGTCATGTCTAGGTCCTAGGCTTGGGTCATGAAAAACTTGGCATTAGAGCACTAGGTTGTTAACGGTCCTCGGCATCAAACACACCATGTTGATTAGAATCATATTTATGGTTGTGAAGCGTGCCACAACTATGAATGTGAGGCTATGGGGCATTTTAGGAAATATTTTACTTCTTTATGGTCTTTGTAATGCGATAAAGTTACGTCCTCTAGGGATTATTACTATTTCCTAACTGTTACATTTCTAAACATGTCTCAAGCTACTTAGGACGGCAACATATCCAATGTGGAGGGTCGCAATGCTCTATGTGCATTGGCGAAGTTCGTGACCACCCAACTCAAGCGATCAGTGGGTACCCTTGAGACTTCAAATGGTAAGAGTGGAGAGGGAAAGGCCAACAGAGCCCAACTTAGAGCTAGGCATCATGTTCCACTCATCCTAGATGCCTAAGGTATGGGAGGAAACATGACGGCACATGTTTGAGGAACATGCGTGCATACTATGGGTGTGATGAAATGGACTTATAGATAGTTTATTGTCAATATGCTCAAAAAAAGAAAAGTGGGGAGTCTAAGAAGACTCGGTATGAGGTTAGTTTCCTAAGTGGTAGGATCGAGCGTCTCCAACAAGATTACGAATTTGAAGGCCAAGGGTCCAATAGTGCACCAAAAAAGAAGCTTTCTATTGATGGAATGATCAACCCGAGGTTCCAAGGTAGCAATGGTGGGATGACTAAACCTAAGTGCCATAGTTGTGGGAAGAACCATGGTGGTCTATGCTTGAGGAAATGCAATGCTTGTTATGGTTGTGGTGTGGTGGACCACAAGGTTGTTGATTTTCCATATGCTCGAAAGAGGTATAAAGGTGGTCGACCTCAAGAATAAGATAGTCATGTTCATCAAAAGGCTTAAGGAGAGGTTGAGGCGCCTAATGTTGCTACCGGTAAGTTGAAGTTTCCATTGACCTTGTTGTGCATGCATTGATAGGTTCGGATGCCACTATCTCTTTCATTATTCCATTTGTTGGTAGTGGGCTTCATGTGTGCCCCGAATTGTTATGTGAACTTCTTTTTTGTGTCTACCCCCCATTGCTAAGTCTAATGTTGCTAGCGAAGTCCATAGAAATTGTCCCATGGTCATATTGCATTAGGTATTTGCCTTGTGATTTTGTTGAATTGGATATGGTGGACTTTGATGTCATTCTTGGGGTGGATTAGTTGCTTGCATATTGTGCCTCCATTGATTGTAAGACCCATAGAGTTAGATTCCAACTCCCTAATGAAACTGTCCTTAAGTGGGGGGATTGTAAAGCGGTAGTGAAGGAGTAAGTTCATTTCTTGTATTAAGGCCGAATTGATCTCTAAGGGTTACATTTATCATCTTGTAGGAGTTAGGGGTGTTGAACCTAAGTCATTCCTATTGAGTCAATTTCGGTGGTTAGTATATTTTTGGAGTCCTTACTTATAATTTGAATTTGGGGTAGTGCCTTTGGGTTAGGCTTACGCACCGACTATCTCTATAGGTCTCATGAATAGGGCCTTTAAATACTACCTTGATTGTTTGTGGTGGTCTTCATGGATGATAGTTTGATCTATTCCCATAGTGATTGGGAGAGTGTGAGTCATTTGAGGGTGGTGCTACTAAAATTTAGGGAAGAGAAGTGGTATGCCAAGTATGAGAAGTGTGAGTTTTGGTTACAAGAGGTTTCCTTCTAGGTCATATAGCATCGGGCGATGGTATTAAGGTGGGTTCTAAAAGGCGGAAGTGATTAGAAATTGACCTAGACCTTTGACTCCATCGGACATTAGAAGTTTCTTGGGCGTAGCAGGTTACTACCAGAAATTTGTGAATGAGTTGTCTTCTGTTGCCTCTCCCATTACTTGTTTAACCAAAAATAAGGCGAATTTGTGTGGACTGATGGGAGTGAAAAGAGTTTCCAAACGTTGAAGGACAAGCTTGTATCCGCTCCTATCTTATCCCTACCGAAAGGGTTGGAAGAGGTTTGTGGTGTATCGTTATGCCTCAAGAGTTTGTTTGAGTTGTGTTTTGATGCAAAATGGTATGGAGATAACCTATGCTTTGACTGTAATGAACCCAAAAAGTGCCCGAAAATGTGCCTTGGAAGTGCTCGGAATGATAATTTTCATATATCTCAAAATCCATGAGTGATATCGAAAATCCGAACTTCATATTCTTGTTCACGGGGTCAAATTTAGGGGGAGGAGGGTCTAACCCCAATTTTATAGCAACCATATCAAAATTTGAAATTCCCAAAATGCGATTTCCAGTGAGCTTTTAGCGCGCTAGCGCGACACGCCAAGGGTGTGCTCTAGTGCTAATTTTTAACCAGTTTTGACTTCGGTCCAAAACTTTTAAATCTTGGGCCTAAGTTTTTCCAAATGAGAAAATACCTATAAAGCCATTTTCACCCTCATATCATTCTAAAAATTCCCCAATATTAATTCAAGCACTTAGCCAAATATTTTACTCCTAGACTCAAGTCTCAAAACCATTTCCATATTCTTAAGTATTGCACTCAAGTTTCATGTCTCCTTCTCCAATCTTCATCAAATTCATCTCAGAAAGCTAAGGTATGTGGGTTTCTTTCATGGGTTCCTTTCACCCATGATGCTGAAGTCTACTTTTACCTTAATTTGCATGGCTCAAAGATGATTTACTCATTGGTCTTATTTATTATTAAAATCACTGCACACTATATTGGGGTTTATGAAATGGTGACTGTTTTGCTATGTTTTGAGATATGAAACCAAGGCCTATTGTATGATTTGATGAAAGGTTTTGATGTATATTGCTTTTTGATATATATTGCTTGAGGGTATTACCAAGTATCTATTGATGGTTTTATGTCGGATTTTCTAGCATGATAAAACTCTTGAATTACAGTGTTTTACACTAGCACTAAATACCCTCTAAGTGTTTGATAAAATGTCCAGATATGGTTTATTGAGGAATTGAATATCCAATGAATGTCTTATGAGTAGAATGACTATATAATGATGATATGATGATGAAATGTATATGAGGACTATATGATGATGAAGTGAATGTATTTATATGGTATTGTCTATATAGTGTTGGCATGTGACCATACCCCACTCGGGGGCTGCATACCAAGTAACCTTATCAACCTTGATAACCTATCAGGGGGTTTGTACTCCGACACCACGGGTGGTAGGCTATGACTATCCATGAACCTTTTCGGGGGTTTGTACTCAGCAACCTATCAGGGGATTTGTACTCCAGCACCAGGAGTGGTACGGTGCGACAATCCACCAACCTATTGGGGGTTTGTACTTTGGCAGAACGGGTGGTAGGGTGCAACGATCCACCAACGTATTGACAGTATTTGTACCTCAATCACCAAGGCTGGTAGGGTGTGACGATCCACCAATAGTTTAATGGTCTCTTCTTACACATATGCTATGTTCTATATAAGCATGTTTTACTTTAAGTATCATTCATACAAGCCATATTGCTAGTATGCTATTCATGTCTTTTGGTTATGCATTTTGCCTATCTCATGTTGCATTCCATCCTACATACTTAGTACATCTAAATGTACTAACTTATACTCTTTGCCGACATGATGTCAGCATATAGGAAACGGAGCATTGCTTGATCCCTCCTCCTCCACATGGCTAGTTCGATTGTCCTACAATCTTGTTGGTGAGTCCTCCATTTCGAGGACATTTCTTATGAACTCTTTCTATGTATTAAATTTATTTTTCTTTGTTTATGTATTGACTATGAGGGTAAGCTCGGTTGCTTGTCTTCGCCCCCACTCTTATCTATGTACTAAAGATGTTGTTGGACATGTTATGTATCTATGTTATGAGCCTTGACTCATTTGTTTCTATGATGTTATGATAGAAGGTTTATCCTTAGTCTGAATTCCCTTATTTATGCTTATTTTACATTGTCGTTTCAAATGCTTCCGCGACCAAGGATGTTTGATGATATGCTGTGAGGTTTGTTTGGGGTTCCTTCCAGTTCCCCGTTCGCCAAACATGTCTAAGCCCTAGGCTTAGGTCGTGACATCTATACAACTCAAGGTGCATGAAAAGAATCATCCTACTCATGATATTGAATTCACCGCCGTGGTATTTGCTTTGAAAAATTTGGCGTCATTATTTGTATGGGGTGCATGTTAATATGTTTACCAATCATAATAGTCTCCAATATGTGTTCACTCAAAGAAACCTCAAGTTGAGACAACGAACGTGGTTAGAACTTCTTTAAGGATTATGATATTAGTGTGCATTATCACCTCGGTAATGCTAATGTTGTGGACGATGATTTGAGTAGGGTGTCTATGGGTAGCTTAGCTCATGTTGATGATGGTGGCAAAGAGGCAGCTAGAGAGGCTCTTCGGTTGGCTAGATTGGGGGTTAGGCTGGAAGAGGTTGATAATAGTTGAATTGTGGTTGTTGATGGTTCAAAATCTTCCTTGATTGATGAGGTAAAAGAAAAGGAAGATCTTGAATCCTCCTCGATAAAATTGAAGGCCTTGATGAGAGAGGGAAAGATGGAGGTTTTCTCTCAATGGGGGAGATGGTTCCCTTAGATACCAAGGTAGGTCGTATGTTCCTTGGATAGATAACATGAGGAAGAGGATTTTTGATGAGGCTCATAATTCTGCCTATTCTATTTACCCCGGTTCTACAAAATTGTATGGAGATTTGAGGGATGAGTTTTGGTGGGGAGGTATAAAGAAAGACATTGCTAAGTTTGTGTCCAATTGGGTGGTTTGAAGTGGGAGAGATAGCTTTGTTGGGTCCGGATTTGGCGATGGAAGCCTTAGAGAAAGTGAGGTTGATTAGAGAAAGGTTGAAAACAGCCCAAGGTCATCGAGGGTCCGATCTAAGGAGAAGGGATCTTGAATCTAAGGTTGGTGACTAGGTGTATTTGAAGGTTTCACCCATGGAGGGTATGGAGCATTTTTGTATGAAAGGAATTGAGTTTATGGTTTGTGGGTTCTTATGGAGTGCTGAGGAGGATTTGGTAAGGTTGCATACAAAGTGGAGTTGCCTATGGATGTGGATATGGTTCGTCCAGTTCTTCATGCATCTAGGTTGAGGAGATGTGTTGGTGACTCAAGTGCTATAGAATTCTTTGAGGTTGTGACTATTGTGGAGGATGAGTTATCTTAGGAGAAGGTCCCGGTGGAGATATTGGATGGATGGGGGAAATGTTGGTTAATAAGGATATAGTGCTCGTCAAGGCCCTTTGGAATCAAGTCAAAAGTGTCATTCAGGAAGTTGGAGCTAGCATTGAGGAGCAATATCTATACCTCTTTCATCCTATTCAAGCTTGTGACACCAAACCAAGTCCTTTTCATGATTCCAAGTCTTAAGTTTCATCCCTCATGTCATTTGCATACATTCATGTTTAAATTGACAAGTTCATGGTGATTTTTACAATTGTGTTGAGATTTTTGAGATGATGTTTAAAACCATCATTGAGTTCTTATGTGGGATGAAATTATTGTGCTTAGTTCCCTTATATACGTTTCTTTGACATTCGGGGATGAATGTTCCCAAGGGGGAGATATTGAAACGACGCCCAAAAAGTGCTCGAAAATGTTCCTCGGAAGGCCCATAATCGTAATTTCTATATATCTCAGTATCCATGAGTAATATCGAAAGTCCGACTTTATATTCTTGATCGGTGGACAAAAAGTGAGTGGGAAATGGGTATAACTCGAATTTTAGAGGACCCGTAAAGAAAAATGAATTTCGCAAAATTTTAAAATTGTAGTGACGGTCCGCGATGATACCGCGACGTTAGACTAGTGTTAATTTTTGCCTGTTTTGTTATTTCGGTCCAAGGCCTTTTGGGTCTTGGGCCTAAGCCTTCCCATTCTTAAAAATACATATGCTAAGCCATATTTTACCTTCATATCATACAAGACATTCCCCAATACTCTCTCAAACACTTAGAAAAATATTTCACTCAAAAGTCAAGTGCCAAAACTCATTACGGATTTAAGGATTTCATTCAAGCTTCAA
>JAPFFP010082379.1:0-22168 GCA_026153255.1 Solanum medicagineum | reverse complement strand
GACAAATGAGTTTTGGTCCTGAGTCCTTATAGAGTGTAGAGGAAGATTTGTAAGGTTGCATATGGATGGGAGTTGCCAATGGATATGGTGATTATTTTTCCGGTTCTTCATACATCTAGGTTGAAGGGATGTGTTGACGACTCTAGTGCTATAGCACTCATTGAGATTGTGGGTGTTATGGAGGATAAGTTGACTTTGGAAGAGGTCCCGGTGGAGGCATTGGGTTTAAAGGTGGAAAAAATTGATTAATAAGGATACGGTGTTCGTTAAGCCTCTTTGGAGGGTTCGTCTAGTCAAAAGTGTCTTTCGGGGAGCAGGCATAGAGAAACAATATCCGTATCTCTTTCATTTCTATTCAAGCTCATGATGACATGTCAAGTCCTTTTCATGATTCCAAACCTTATATTACAGCCCCTATGTCATTTGCATGCATCCATGTTTATGTTAGGCAAGTTCATGATGATTTTTGACACTTATGTTGATGTTTTGAAAATGGTCTTTTAAATGTATTATTGCATTCTTGTTGGGGATGATTTGTTCATGATTACTTTTCTCATATACATTCCTTTGATAGGGACGAATGTTCCCAGGGGGGAGATATTGTAACGATTCTAAAAAGTGCCCAAAATTGTGCCTCAGATGTGCTCGTAAATTTAATTTCCATATATCTCAAAATCCATGCGTTATTTTGCAATCCGACTTCATATTATTGTTCAGGGGGTCATTTTGAGTGGAAAATGGGTCTAACCCTGATTTAAGGGCAAACAATTAGCAATTTTAATTTTTGTAAATTTGCTTATCCAATGGTTGTCTGCGACTGTGCCGCGATGTGCAGCTGTCGCAAACATGTTTAAACTTGGTCTACACAACAGGTCCGCAACGCGGAACCTATGTAAATTTTGCCCAGTTATTTTTCATGAGGACCAAGATTTTTTAGTCTTGGGAGTAAGTGTTCCCAAGCGTGAAAATACCTCTACTTAGCCATTTTTCAGTCTCATATCATTCAAAACATTCCCTAATACTTATTCAAACACTTAGTCAAATATTTCACTCCTAGAGTCAAGTCTCAAAACCCTCTCCGGATCTTAAAGATTGCAATAAAGCTTCAAGTCTCCATCTCCTATCTTCAATAAGTTCATCTCTAAAGCTAATGTACGTGGGTTTCTTTCATCAGTTCCTTTCACCCATGATTCCCAAGCTTCCTTTTACCTAAAATTGCATGATTTATATTTGATTTACTCATGGGTCTTATTTATTATGAAAACCACTGCACACTATGTTGGGGTTTCATGAAAGTATGGTTGTTTTAGCATGTTTTGAGCTTTGAATCTAAGGTCCATTGGGAGATCTGATGAAGGGTTTTGATGTATATTGCTTGAGGGTGTCACTAAGTATTGATCGATGGTTTTACATTTGATTTACTTTCATGATTTCACTTTTGAATTGCATTGTTTTACACTAGTATTACACACCCGCCAAGTGTTTGATAAAATTCCTTTTTAAGGATTCTTTAAATTTTAGTGATCTATTGGTTGACTTATTATTCAAGTGACTCTATGATAATTATGAGCTTTCTAAATATATGTTTAAATCATGGAAACGTTAATGATGTAATAAGGTCGGGTTTAAGCCCTTTCTTAAAGATTTCACCTCTTATGAGCCTCGTAATGTTAATGTTGATGCAAGGGTAATGTTGGTGATGATCTATTCTTATGTTTGAAGTTAGAATCACCATTTGAGGTCAGTAATGTTAAGAGCTACTTATGCCATGTATCTACGTTTATTTCAAGTTAATAAATTATGATTATCTTATATATTCCGTGGGATTAGACTTAGCACCAACGTATAAAGGGTTTGCTCTCTTTCCTTGAACTATGTGCCACTATAGGACTATGTGATACCCTTAGTACACTCTTCCATGAAATTCCTAATCCGAAATAGGATGGGCTCCCGTAAGGAAGACCACTTAATCCGAAAAGGGACGGGATCCCATAAGGTGAAATTACTCATAAAATCCTCTAGAAAATGGGACGGGATCCCATAAGGAAGGCCCCTTAATTCGAAAAGGGACGGGATCCCTAAAGTGAAATTACTCATAAAATCCTCCCCTAAATGGGACAGGCTCCCGTAAGGAAGGCCACTAAATGCGAAAAGGTCAGGCTCCCGTTAGGTGAAATTACTCAAAAAATCCTCTCCAAAATGGGACGAGCTCCCGTAAAGAAGGCCACTTGATTCGTAAAGGGATGGGCTCCCATAAGGTGAAGTTAGTTATAAAATCATCTTCGAAAAGGGACAGGCTCCCATAAGGAAGGTTGCTTCTCCGAAAGTGATGGGCTCCTGTCAGGTGAAGTTAATCATTAAATCCTCTCCAAAAAGGGACTGGCTCCTATAAGGAAAGTTCTTTCTCCGAAAGGGAACGAGCTCCCATAAGGTGAAGTTTGGTTTATCTTGGCAAGTAGTCCACTTCTTTACCAGTGAGGAGTAATCATCGGTATTACAAGTTGTAGCTCGCTAGGTCTTATATCTATGTCAGTTGAGGTCTTTTCCCACTCTTATGAATTATGATCTATATAAGTTGATTTGTGTTGTAAGTATGTTTTTACTTCAAGCATTACTCATACATGTCATCTTGTTACTATGCTATTTATTGTTTATGCTTATGCATTTTGACTATGTTGTCTATCTCTTGTTGGATTAAATCCTACATACTTAGTATATTCAAACATACTAATATATACTTTATGTCTACATGATATCATCATCTAGGAACCGGAGCTGCCCTTGAGCATCTCCACCCATGTGGCTAGTACGGTTTCACTCAACCTTGTTGGTGAATCCTCCATTCTGGGGACGTTGCTTATGATCTCATGCTATGTTCTAAACTATCTTTTGTTTATGTATACATTAACTATGAGGGTGAGTTCGGTTGCTTGTCTTGGCCCTCGCTCTTATTTATGTAGTAGAAGCGTTATTGGAAATGTTATGTATCTATGCTAAAAACCTTGACTCTCTCGCTCTTGAGGTTTATGATATGGAAATTTACCCTTAGTCCCAATTCCCCTTGATTATGCCTATCTATTATTGTCATTCTTATTGCATCCGAGACTAAGGATGTGTAATAATATGCTATGAGGTTTGATTTGGTTCCTTCGGGTTCCCCATTCGTCAGTCACATCTAGGTCCTAGGCTTGGGTCATCACATAGATGATTGTAACGAACTTGAAAGTGACAAAAATTGTGCCTCAGAAGTGCCCAGAATTTTAATTTCCATATATATCAAAATTCGTGCGTTATTTCGAAAATCCGACTTCAATTATTGTTCAGGAGGTCATTTTGAGTGGAAAATGGTTCTAACCCCTATTTAAGAGCAAACGATTAGCAATTTTAATTTTCATAATTTTGCTTATCCCGTGTCTGTCTGCGACAGTGCCGCGATGCATAGCTGTCGCAGATATATGTAAAATTGGTCTCCACGATAGGTCCACAACGCGAACCTGTATAAATTCTATCCAGTTACTGTTCTTGCAATCCAAGACATTTTAGTCTTGGGCCCAAGTGTTCCCAAGCATGAAAATACCTATACTTAGCCATTATTCACCCTCATATCACTCATAACATTCCCCAATACTTATTCAAACACTTAGCCAAATATTTTACTCCTAGACTCAAGACTCAAAACCCTCTCCGAATCTTATGGATTACACTCAAGCTTCAAGTCTCCATCTCCATGCATCACCAAGTTCATCTCTAAAGCTAATGTATGTGGGTTTCTTTCATAAGTTCCTTTCATCCATAATGCCCAAGCTTACTTTTACCTAAAATTACAAGATTTAAAATTGATTATTCATGGGTCTTATTTATTATGAAAATCACTGCACACTATGTTGGGATTTCATCAAAGTACGGTTTTTTTTTTATCATGTTTTGTGCTTTGAATCTAAGGTCTATTGTGAAATTTGATGAAGGGTTTGGATGTATTTTGCTCGAGGGTGTTACAAAGTATTGATTGATGGTTTTACATTGGATTTACTTGCATGATTTCACTCTTGAATTGCATGGTTTTACACTAGCATTACACACTCGCCAAATGTTTGATAAAATGCCTTTTTAAGGATTCTTTAGTTTTTATGATCTATTTGTTGAGTTATGATTCAAGTGACTCTATGATGATTTTGAGCTTTCTAAAGATATATTTAAATCATGGAAACTTTCATGATGTTGTAAGGCCGGGTTTAAGATTATTCTTAAAGATTTCACCTCTTGTGATCCCCTTAATATTGATGTTGATGCAAGGGTAATATTTATGATGATCCATTCTTATGGTTGAAGTTAGGCTCACCATTTGAGGTCAATGTTGTTAAGAGCTACTTGTGCCATGTCTCCATGTTTATTGCAAGTTAATAAAGTATGATTATCTTATATATTCTATGGGATTAGACTTAGCACTGATGGATGGAGGGTTTGCTCTCTTTCCTTGAACTATTTGCCACTATAGGACAATGTGATACCCTTGCTATACTAGTGGATTCATTTAGTGCACTCTTCTATGAAATGCCTAATCTAAAATAGGATAGGCTCCCATAAGGAAGGCCACTAAATCCGAAAAGGGGCGGGCTCCCGTATGGTAAAATTACTCATAAAATCCTCTCTAAAATGGGATGGGCTCCCATAAGGAAGGCCACTTAATACGAAAAGGGATAGGCTCCCATAAGGTGAAATTACTCATACAATCCTCTCCAAAATGGGGTGGGCTCCCATACAGAAAGCCAATTAATCCGAAAAGGGACGGGCTCCCGTAAGGTGAAATTACTCATAAAATCCTCTCCAAAATGGTACGGTCTCCTATAAGGAAGGCCACTTGATTCAAAAAGGGATGGGATCCTGTTAGGTGAAGTTACTCATAAAATCCTCTCCGAAAAGGGACAGGCTCCCATCTGGAAAGTTGCTTCTTCGAAAGGGGATGGGCTCCCGTAAGGTGAAGTATGCTTTACCTTTTCAAGTAGTCCACGTCTTTACCGGTGATGGGTAATCATCGGGATTCTAAGTTGTATTTCGCTTGGTCTTATATCTGTGTCGGTTGAGGTCATTCCACACACTTGCGTATTATGATCTATATAAGTTGACTTTGGTTGTAAGCATGTTTTATTTCAAGCATCACTCATACATGACATATTGTTACTATGCTATTCATTTTTAATTCTTATGCATTTCGACTTTGTTGCCTATCTCTTGTTACATTGCATCCTACAGACTTAGTACATTCAGACTTACTAACGCATACTCTATGCATGCATACATGATATCACCATGTAGGAATCAAAGCCCCTCTTGAGCATCTCAATCCACGTGGCTAGTATGGTTTCACTCAAGCTTGTAAGTGAGTCCTCCATTCTTGGGACATTGCTTATGATCTCATGCTAGTTTCTGGAATATCTTTCTTTTATGTTTACATTAACTATGAGGGTGAGCCAGGTTTCTTATCTTGGCCCCTGCTCTTATCTATGTAGCAAAGGTGTCATTGGAAATGTTATGTATCTATGCTATGAGCCTTGACTCTCTTGGTATTGATGTTTATGATATGGAAGTTTACCCTAAGGCCCAATTCCTCTTGATTATGCCTATCTCTTATTATCATTCTTATTGCTTTCGCGACCAAGGAGGTATAATGATATGCTATGAGGCTTGTTAGGGTTTCTTTTGGGTTTCACATTCATCGTTCGCGTCTAGGTCCTAGGCTTGGGTCGTGACAAATATGGTATCAGAGCAATAGGTTGTTACATCCTCGGAGTACAACACACCATGCCGATTAGAGTCTTATTCATGGTTGTTGTGCACCATAACCATTAGTACGAGGCTATGAGGTGTTTTAGGAGATGTTTCCCTTCTTCATATTCTAAGTCATGCTAATGAGTAGAAGTAAGTCCCCCACCTTAACAATTGTTCTTTGCCATGCTAGTTGATCAGGCCTAATGTAAGAGGAAGAAGGGCCCGCGCTCCCAAGGGACAACTGGCTAATGGAGATCTTCGGGAGGCTGTCACATTGCTTGCACAAGTTGTGGCCAACCAAGCCAATCAAGGGGCCCAAGCCCCTCATGCTCCTACACCGTCTTCTCGGGTGAGAAACTTCATGAGGATGAGCCCATCGGAGTTCTATGGGTCAAGGGTGGATGAATACCCACAAGAGTTTATTGATGAGATTTATAAGGTATTGGCCATCATGTGTGTTTGATCGGAAGATAAGGCAGAGTTGTGGCCTACCAACTCAAAGGGGTACCAAAAGCATGGTACAATCAATATAGTAAGGATAAGGGAGTCAACAATGTGGTTCTATGGGAAGAGTTCAAGGCGGCCTTTCTTAATTGGTTCTTTCTTCTTAAGCATAGGGAAGCCAAATTGGTAGAATTCATGAATTGGAGACAAGTTTCAATCGGTGTGAGTGAGTATGCCCTCAAGTTCAACCAACTCTCTAAGTAAGCTCCTCACTTGGTTGCCGACCCAAGGGCTAGGATGAACAAGTTCATGATGGGTATCTCCGACTTAGTGAATGAAGAATGCTGGTCCCCTATGTTGATTAATGATATGGATTTGTCCCGCTTGATGATATATATCGAGCAATTGGAAGGGGAAAACTTGAGGAATAGGAGTAGTTGAGAGGCCAAGAGGGCCCGTATTGATGGTAAATTCCAAGGTCCCAAGGATAGCCAGTTCCCTCAAGGCCAAGGGTCTTCCAATGCTCATAATGAATGGATTTCTAATGATAACCCAAGACATGAAGGTGGTAACATAGATCCCCCAAGCCCAAGTGCCCTACGTGTAGGAAAAACCATTGTGGCCCATGTTGGAGAAACTCTAGTGCTTGCTTAGGATTTGGTGAAAAGGGCCACCGAGTTATTGATTGCCCCCATGCTCAAACTGAAGGTAGATATGGTCGCCCTCAAGGCCAAGAGGATGCTCCTAGGCTAAGTAGGTTCTATGCTCTTTGAAGAAGACAAGGAAGGGATGAGATGCCCAATGATGCTACTGATAAGTTAGAGATTTTTCTTGATTTTATTGTGCATGCTTTGATGGTTCCCGGAGTCGGTATTTCTTTTATTATTCCTTTGTTGCTAGTAAGATTTGATTATGTAGGTCTATTGGTGCTAGAAAGGCTTAAAAGGGTTGCTCCATGTTCTTATTGCATATTGTCTTGTCTGGTGATCTAGGTTGACTTTAGTTGATGGATTGGAGGTCTTGAGGTAATTTGGCTACATGCATATCATTCTTTCGATGAGTGTAGGGACAATAAGGTTGTAATATGATGGCTAGGGATAGATGATTGATTTGGTTGACTATAATGGGTAGTCACTTCTTTAAGATTGAATTGTTGTTCGAGTTTTGTCCCGAGTGAGTATGAGGGTAGGTGATGTCCCTAGGTGTCCTTTTGGGCTAGGAGTGAATTTTTGGGTATTGGTGGAGTTGTCTGGTTGTCTTATGCACCAGCTACGTTTATGGGTTTCATAAATCAGGTCTTAAAACCCTACCATGACATGTTTATGGTGGTCTTTAGTGGGGGTGCATTGATTTAATTAGAGCTTGTGTATCATTTGAGGGTAGTGTTGCAAGTCTTGGGGGTGAGAGGTTGTTTGCTAAATATGATAGGTGTTAATGGAAGATAATAATAAGGTGATAGGAGGAGTTCACCAGTTGACTAAGTTTGGTGAGGTTGAGAGTGGTTGTGTAGTGGCTTTGATGGTTCCAAATCTTCTATGGTTGGACGGGTCTAGTTAAATAAGGCTTTGACTTCCGTATTGATAGATTTAGAGGTCCCGGTGAGGGATGGTTGATTGGAGGTTATCTCCCAAAGGGGAGATGGTGGTTCAGGGTACCAAGGGGACTAGATGTGGTTGTGGTTGACAAATGAGTTTTGGTTGTGAGTCCTTATAGAGTGTAGAGGAAGATTGGTAAGGTTGCATACGGATGGGAGTTGCCTATGGATATGGTGATGGTTTTTCTAGTTCTTCATGCTTCTAGGTTGAAGAGATATGTTGACAACTCTAGTGCTATAGAACTCCTTGAGGTTGTGGGTATTATGGAGGATAAGTTTACTTGGGAAGAGGTCCTGGTGAAGGCATTGGGTGGAAAGGTGGATGAAGTTGATTGATAAGGATGTGATGTTCGTTAAGACTCTTTGGAGGGTTCGTCTAGTGGAAAGTGTCTTACGGGGAGTGGGTGTGGAGAAAAAATATTTTTATCTCTTTTATTTCTATTCAATCTTATGATGACATGTCAAGTCGTTTTCATGATTCCAAGCCTTATATGTTTGCCCCTATGTCATTTGCACGCATTCATGTTTATGTTAGCAAGTTCATGACGATTTTTGACACTTATGTTGATATTTTGAAAATGTTGTTTTAAATGTATTGTTGCATTCTTGTTGGGGCTGATTTTTTCATGATTACTCTTCTCATATACGTTAATTTAACATTGGGGGACGAATGCTCGAAAGGGGGAGATATTGCAACGACCCCAAAAAAGTGTCCAAAATTGTGCCTCGGAAGTGTTCGGAATTTTAATTTCCATATATCTCTGAATTCGTGTGTTATTTTGGAAATCCAACTTCATATTATTGTTCAGGAGGTCACTTTAAGTGGAAAATGGGTCTAACCCTAATTTAAGAGCAAACAATTAGCAATTTTAATTTTCATAAATTTGCTTATCCAATGGCTGTCCGGGACAGTGCCGCGACGCGCAGCTATTGCGTACATGTGTAAACTTGGTCTCCGCGACAGGTCCACGACGCAGACCTATGTAAATTCTTACCAATTATTTTTCCTGTGATACAAGACTGTTGATTCTTGGGCCTAAGTGTTCCCAAGCGTGAAAATACCTATACTTAGTCATTTTTCACCCTTATATCATTCAAAACATTGCCCAATACTCATTCAAATACTTAGACAAATATTTTACTCCTAGACTCAAGTCTCAAAACCCTATCCGCATCTTAAGGATTGCACTCAAGCTTCAAGTCTCCATCTCCAATCTGCACCAAGTTCATCTCTAAAGCTAAGGTATGTGGGTTTCTTTCACCCATAATTCCCAAGCTTCCTTTTACCTAAATTTGCATGATTTATAATTGATTTACTCATTGGTCTTATTTATTATGAAAACAACTGAACAATATGTTGGAGTTTCATGAAATGTATGGTTGTTTTAGCTGTTTTGAGCTCTGAATCTAAGGTCTATTATGAGATTTGATGAAGGGTTTTGATATATATTACTTGAGGGTGTTACTAAGTATTTATAGATGGTTTTACATTGGATTTACTTGCATGATTTCACTCTTAGATTGCATGGTTTTAAACTAGCATTACACACGCCAAGTGTTTGATAAAATTCCTTTTCAAGTATTCTTTAGGTGATGATGATCTATTGGTTAAGTTATGATTCAAGTGACTCTATGATAATTACGATATTTCTAAAGATATATTTAAATCATGGAAACGTTGATGATGTTGTTAGGCAGGGGTTAAGCCCTTTCTTAAAGATTTCACCTCTTGTGAGCCCCTTAATGTTGATATTGATGCAAGGGTAATGTTGATGATGATCCATTCTTATGTTTGAAGTTAGGCTCACCATTTGAGGTCAATGATGTTAAGAGCTACTCATTCCATGTCTCTATGTTTATTGCAAGTTAATAAATGATTATCTTATATATGCCATGGGACTAAACTTAGCACCAATGGATGAAGGGTTTGTTCTCTTTCCTTGAATGATATGCCACCATAGGACTATGTGATACCCTTTCTATACTAGTGGATTCATTTAGTACACTCTTCTATGAAATGCCTAATACGAAATGGGATGGGCTCCCATAAGGAAGGCCACTTAATCCGAAAAGGGACGGGTTCCTGTAAGGTGAAATTACTCATAAAATCCTCTCCAAATAGGGACGGGCTCCCGTAAGGAAGGCCACTTAATCCGAAAAGGGGTGGGCTTCCGTAAGGTGAAATCACTCATAAAATCCTCTCCAAAATGGGACGGGCTCCCGTAAGGTGAAGTTACTCATTAAATCCTCTCCGAAAAAGGACGGGCTCTCGTAAGGAAAGTTGCTTCTCCGAAAGGGGACGGGCTCCCGTAAGGAAAGTTGCTTCTCCGAAAGGGGACGGGCTCCCATAAGGTGAAGTATAGTTTACCTTGGCAAGTAGTCCACTTCTTTACCGGTGAGGGGTAATCATCGGATTCCAAATTGTAACTCCCTTGGTCATATATCTTTGTCAGTTAAGGTCTTTACCTGCACTTACATATTATGATCTATATAAGTTGATTTGGGTTGTAAGCATGTTTTACTTCAAGCATCACTCACACATGTCATATTATTACTATGCTATTCATTGTTTATGCTTATGCATTTTGACTGTGTTGCCTATCTCTTGTTTCATTGCATCCTACATACTTAGTACATTCAACCGTACTAACGCACACTCTATGACTACATGATATAACCATGTAGGAACCGGAGCCCCGCTTGAGCATCTCCACCCATGTGGCTAGTATTGTTTCACTCAAACTTGTTGGTGAGTCCTCCATTCAGGGACGTTGCTTATGATCTCATGCTATGCTGTAAACCATCTTTCTTTTATGTATACGTTAAATATAAGGGTGAGCCCGGTTGCATGTCTTGGCCCCCGCTCTTATCTATGTAGTAGAGATGTTGTTGGACATGTTATGTATCTATTCTATGAGCCTTGACTCTCTTGCTCGTGGTATTTATGATATGGAAGTTTACCTTTAACCCCAATTCCCCTCGATTATGCCTATCTCTTATTGTCATCTTCACTGCTTTCGCGACCAAGGATGTGTAATGACATGATATGAGGCTTGTTTGGGGTTCCGTCGGGTTCCTATTCGCTGGTCACATCAAGGCCCAAGGCTTGGGTCGTGACAAAGATGGTGTTGTAACGACCTCAAAAAGTTCCCAAAATTGTGCCTCGGAAATTCTCAAACTTTTAATTTCCATATATCTTAAAATCCATGCGTTATTTCAGAAATCCAACTTCATATTCTTGTTCAGCGGGTCATTTTGAGTGGAATATTAGTCTAACACCGATTTAAGAGCGAATAATTAGCAATTTTAGTTTTTGTAATTTTTGTTATCCAGTGGTTGTCCGCGATAGTGCCGCGACGCATAGCTGTCGCGAACATATGCAAAATGGTCTCCACGATAGGTCCGCAATGTGGACCTGTGTAAATTCCGTCCAGTTATTGTTCTTGCAGTCCAAGACTTTTTAGTTTTGGTCCCAAGTGTTCCCAAGCGTGAAAATACCTATACTTAGCCATTTTTCACCCTCATATCATTCAAAATATTCCCCAATACTCATTCAAATACTTAGCCTAATATTTTACTCCTAGACTCAAGTCTCAAAACCCTCTCCGGATCTTAAGGATTGCACTCAAGCTTTAAGTCTCCATCTCCTATCTTCACAAAGTTCACCTCTAAAGCTAAGGTATGCGGGTTTCTTTCATGGGTTTCTTTCATCGATGATGCCCAAGCTTCCTTTTACATAAAATTGCATGTTTTAAAGTTGATTTACTCATGGCTCTTATTTATTATGAAAATCACTACACACTATGTTGGGGTTTAATGAAAGTATGGTTGTTTTAGCATGTTTTGAGCTTTGAATCTAAGGTTTATTGTGAGAGTTGATGAAGGATTTTGATGTATATTACTTGAGGGTGTTACTAAGTATTGATTGATGGTTTTACATTGGATTTACTTGCATGTTTTCACTTTTGAGTTGCATGGTTTTACACTAGAATTACACACTCGCTAACTTTTTAATAAAATGTCTTTTTAAGGATTCTTCAAGTTTTGATGATCTATTGGTTGAGTTATGATTCAAGTGACTGATAATTATGCGCTTTCTAAATATATGTTTAAATCATGGAAACGTTGATGGTGTTGTAAGGCCGGTTTTAAGCCCTTTCTTAAAGATTTCACCCCTTATGAGCCCCTTAATGTTGATGTTGATGCAAGGATAATGTTGATGATGCTCCATTCTTATGTTTGAAGTTAGGTTCTCCATTTGAGGTCAATGATTTTAAGAGCTACTCGTGCCATGTCTTTATGTTTATTGCAAGTTAATAAAGTACGATTATCTCATATATTCCATGGGGTTAGACTTAGCACCAATGGATAGAGGGTTTACTATCTTTCCTTGAACTTTTAACCACCATAGGACTATGTGGATACCCTTGCTATGCTAGTGGATTCATTTAGTACACTCTTCTATGAAATGCCTAATCCAAAATGGGACGGGCTCCCGTAAGGAAGGCCACTTAGTACTAAAAGGGACGGGCTCGCATAAGGTGAAATTACTCAAAAGATCCTCTCCAAAATGGGACGTGCTCCCGTAAGGAAGGCCATTTAATCCCAAAATGGACGGGCTCCCATATGGTGAAATTACTCATAAAATCCTCTCCAAAATAGGATGGGCTCCCATAAGGAAGGCCACTTAAAACAAGAACGGACGGACTCCTGTTAGGTGAAATTATTCATAAAATCCTCTCTAAAATGGGTCGGGCTCCCATAAGGAAGGCCATTTGATCCAAAAACGGACGGGCTCCCATAATGTGAAATTACTCATAAAATCCTCTCCAAAATGGGACGGGTTCCCGTAAGGAAGGCCCCTTGATCAAAAAAGGAACGGGCTCTCATAAGGTAAAGTTACTCATAAGATCCTCTGTGAAAAGGGATAGGCTCCCGCAAAGAAAGTTGCTTCTTCGACAGGGGATGGGCTCCCTAAGGTGAATTATGGTTTACCTTTGTGGGTATAGAAAGTCTCTCAGGAACAAGGGTTATCACCTAGGCGGGTCCATCATACCAGAGATCAGATCAACAAAACCAGTCTCAACAGTCTTTCACTGTTGGCAGACCCAACACTGATTTATCTCCAGATCATCCCAATGATGAATACAATCATATGGAAGGCTAGGGGTACTAATACACAAGGAGCCATGGCAAGAATTCAGTCACTCAAACTTATTCAAAATCTCTCTATGAATGCCATTTTGGAGCCATTTACTGACAGTTCCCACCTTTAGAATTGTAAGATTCAGTAGGCTATTGATCAGGCTGTCCGTAATACTAATGGGAAGATTTGGTTGTTTTGGGGTCAAGATGTTAAATGCAATATTTTGGAGAATGATGAGCAACAAGTTAATTGTGAGGTGCAACATTCTCAGATTCCAAACAAGTATCTTACCACCTTTGTTTATGCCAAAAGTAGAGACACTCTGAGGAAGCCACTGTGGTACATGATGCTGCAGATTTCAAACTTTCACAGTGATCTTCCTTGTTGTATTGTAGGTGATTTCAATGTCATAAAAGCTACTAGGGAGAATAAGGGTGGTATGCCTTATAATATGAAGAAGAGTCTAGAGTTCATTAGTGTCATTGAAGGTTGTGGACTGATAGACCTTGGTTTCTCTGGTCAAAAATTTTCTTGGTGCAATAATAGGGGCCCTTTATTTGGAATTTGGAAGAGGCTTGATAGGGCCATGGTGAATGATATATAGTTGGAGATCATTCCCCTTACTATAATCACTCATTTATCATTAGTTGATTCTGATCACTATCATTTGTTGATGGAAATGTCTACAAGAGCAGATCATGGAGTTAGGTATTTGAAGTTCGTGAATTTTTGGGCTGATCAACCTGAGTTTCTGGATGTTGTTCAAAGATGCTGGGAGATGCCTATCATAGGTAATGCTATGTGAATTTTTCATCAAAGACTTACCAACACTCTTAGTAGGTAGTCTAGAAGTTTCTTTCATGATGTGCATGCCAAAGTAAAAGAACATGAAGAAAAAATCAGGTATTTCTAATACCAAGTATTTCTATCTCTTTTAAGAGAGAAGAAAAAAGTTGTTTATTTACAAGATGCAAGATGAAAAAATGGGGATTGGATACATGGGGATCACAGGATTGCAAATGCAGCATATAGACATTCCCAACATATTTTCACCGGTGATGACAGTTATATCAATGAAGATGTTCTCACTTGTATTCTCAATATGATTACTCAAGGACAGAATGATCTGTTACAGAGAATGCCTGATCTTGAGGAAGTGAAACAAGCTATTTTCTATCTTAGTCCACACTCAGCCTCTAGGCCTGATGGTATGAATGGTAGATTTTTTCAAGACTCTTGGAGTATCATCAAACAGGACCTATTAGTTGTGGTTCAAGCTTTCTTCTTGGCAAGAATTTTCCTAAGTACTTCACTCATGTATGAGTAGTCTTACTGCCTATGATAAGAAATCCCAGCAATTTTTCTAAACTCAACTCATCTGTTTGAGTAACTTTGTCAATAAAGTGATCTCTAAATTGTTATGTCTTAGATTGGCCCCTATTCTTCCTGATTTTATTTCTTTAAATCAATCAAGATTTGTCAAAGGTAAATGCATTTCAGAGAACATTATGCTTTCACAAGAAATTATTCACCATATCAAGAAACCTGTCATAGGGAGTAATGTTGTTATTAAGCTTGACGTGGCTAAAGCCTATGAAAGAGTTTCATGGTCTTACATTTGTTTGGTTATGAGGAGAATGGGGTTTTGTGAGGTGTTTATTGACATGGTTTGTAGGATTATGTCCAACAATTAGTACCCTATTATTATTAATGGCACCCAGCATGATTTCTTTCACTCCACTAGGGGATTAAAGCAGGGTAACCCCTTATATCTATCTCTTTTTACCATTGGTGATGAGGTCCTTTCTAGGATGCTAAATGGGTTGCATCAGAATCATTACTTTCATGGTTTTTTCATGCAAAAGAGAGGACCCCAAATAAATCATATAAGTTTTGTTGATGACATTATCATTTTTACTTCTGGGAAGAGCAGATCTCTTGAGATGATTATCAAGGTGTTGTCTACCTATTAAGGTGTGTCTGGTCAGTTGATCAATAAAAACAAGAGTTATTTCATTATTTCTTCTAATGCTTCAAAACTACTGGTGACAGAGTGAAAAGGGTGACTGGTTTTAATTCAGAAAAAGGACCCTTTCACTTACTTAGCTTGCCCCTTCTACATTGGGAGGCAAAAGGGTGATGTGTTTTTATGATTTGGTATCTAAAGTGGTTGCTAGAATTGCAGGTTGGCAGTCTAAGATTCTATGCTTTAGGGGTAAAGGCACTTTAGTCAAGCATGTCTTGCAATCCCTTCCTATTCATCTATTATCTGCTATTTCTTCTCCTTTTATTACTATAAAGCAAATTCAGTGTCTTAATAAGAAATATAATTGGTCCTCCTAGAAGAACCTAAGCTTTCCTTATGATGAAGGAGGCATAGGCGTGAGAATGGTTGTTAATGTCTATAAGTCCTTCCAATATAAAAATTGGCGGACTTTTAGAACAAAGAACACCTTGTGGAGGGCATTCTTGAGAGAAAAATATTGTCAGATAGCTAATATTGTTTGTAAAAAATGGGATACTAGTGAATCCCTTGTGTGGAAGTACATGATGCAGAACAAGCACAAAGTGGACCCTTTCATTCAGTGGAAGCTCAATTCAGGGTCTTGTTGCTTCTGGTGGGATGAGTGGTGAGAAGTTGGACCTTTGGCTAATTTCAGCACTGTTAGCAATAGGTTTAACAACTCCACAGTGGCTCAGTTTACTCATAATGGAGAACAGGATGTTGAGTTGATCACTAATCCTGCACCTCCTTAGTTTGTTCCTGCTATTTTAGCTACTCAACTTCAGATATAGCATAGGATATTTGATAAACCTGTGTGGAAGCTGAATTTTGATGGCAATTTCTCCCTTTCTTCTGCTTGGAACATCATTAGAGAACAAAGGAACCAAACTAAGTTGAATAATTATACTTGGCACAGAAGTATTCCTTTCAAGTGCTTTTTTCTGTTATGGAGGGAACTTAGAAAGAAATTACCTACTAATGAAAAGCTTATTAGCTTTGGACAAGATCCTCATGAATTCTACTGTTGTTACAACCCAAGAATGGATACTATTGAGCATAGCTTTGTGAACAGGCATTTTGCTTATAATGTGTGGAAGTTCTTTGCTACATTATGTGGTATGGACTATTCAGTACTTCCTCTTTCTTGATACATTATAATATGGTGGAGTATGGGGTACAAAAATGAAGATCACAAGCTGCTTCTACATGTTGTTCCTATTTTTATATGCTGGGAGCTGTGGAAAAACATGTATGGGTGCAGATATGGGGGTAAGCAATCTAACATAGCTAGGGTCAAGTACTTGGTGATTAAAGATGTTAATCTTCTCCTCAAATCAGTTTCCCCTACATTCAGTGGCCTGGAAGCTGGAAAGAGCTGGTTTTATTATCTGAAAGATGTATTCATATATTAAAGTTGTTCCTGTAAAGTGGTGTAAACCTCCTGGAAAGTAGGTAAAGTTGAATTCAGATGGGATTTCTTTGCGTAACTCAGGTTCTATAGGAGGTGGGGGCATAATTAGGAATGATAATGGAGAGTTTCTATTTGCTTATGTTGTTCCTTTGGGGCGAGGATCTAATAATTAAGCAGAAAAGGAAGCTGGTCTCTTTGGTGTTTCTTGGTGTATTCATTTGGTGTACAACAGAGTTGTCTTAGAGGTTGACTCTGAGTTACTTTATAAATGGGTTACTCAGCAGATTATACCTCCATGGCAGATTTCTCACGCACTATCTAGGATACAAGCTTATATATCCCATCTCATTGAGTTCAGGTGTAGGCATATTTACAGGGAAGCAAACTTTGTTGCTGATTCTTTAGCCAAATTAAGTCACTTACTCACTGCTCCTCAGACATATCTTGATTCCAGTATATTCCAAAGGAGGCCAAAGCTTACTTTCATCTTGACAAGATGAATATAGTCTCTTTCAGGAGGAAGAAGCTCAAGAAGATCAGAGAACCACCTTAGCTTGCTTGTTTGCTCTTGGTTAGCCTAGATTTCTCTAGTCTTTTATTGCTTTTCTTATGATCGTGTATGGTTGTGTATTTGTGATTTTAGTTGTTTTATTTGATTTTCCCTTTTCTTATCTTGTAAGGGGAAAGTCTCCCTTATTTACTCACTTTCTTATATATATATTGTATAGAGAGGAGTCCTCTCTTTCGGATATGCTCTAAGTTTGTTTAGTTTAGAATTGGGGATGAATTGGCCGACCTTAGTAGGTTGGCCATTTTGTGAACCACCATAGGTTGGAGGTTAGGTTTATGTCTCCCTCCTTGTATCTCTTTATTTTTCTATGTATAATAAGGCTTGGAGGTGTGCGGCTCAACACCTGACCGTACAAAGGAGTGGGGACCCTTTGGCATAGGTCTATTCCCTATAAAAAAACAATTCTTCTAAGTCTACTATATTCCCTTGGGTTCGACCTTAACCTTGGTTGGGTTCTATTTCTTGACCCACGACTACTTTAGCCTCAAAAAGGAGGTGTAGCTTGGGCGACATCAATTTCCAAATTTTCTTCTTCAATTTCTTAAGGATTCTACTTGAGGTGGGTAGGGCTTCATTCAGGGATTAGATTCATATATGAAGCCCAACCTAAAACCCTTTTTTATAAAAATTTCATGGTGATTTTCTAAGATCTTTTAAGCTATGATTCGTAATGCTTGGATTATGATTCTTATATGATGATTATGACTAATTATGATATATTATGATGACTTTCGTGATGTATATGATTTTCAAGCAAAAGTATGTGATTTCAAAGTATATATGATTAGGGCTTAATGATTTGATTTGGGTTCCTTTATAAATGCCACGACCCAAAATTCTGGTGTGATAACACTCTCCTAACCAACCGAGGTGAGTCAGCCCAAACTAGTTAACATTAAGAATAAAAGTGGAAGACAAATATTCTAGTAATACAGATAAGCGGAAGAAATCAAACTATAACCATCCCAAGAACTGGTACCACATGTACAAGCCTCTAAATACAGAATACTCAAACAAAATCAAGTCTCAAAATTCTTGTCCTCAAATAGAACAAAACATAAAGTGGGATCCTCAAAGGCCTATTGGTTACATAAGAAGCTACCTCACAAATAATCTAGAAGCTCGATCCAACAAAAAGAAGTCAAGCAGGATGGACTAGGCTCAAAACCTACAAAAATGTAGCAAGGGGTGAGCACCAAACAATGAGGTACTCAACGAAATGGAACTAAATCTAAGGTAAAGCAATGAAGAACACAACTAACTCCATAAATCCGAGTCACAATCTGTTGAACTACAACCCTGCACTCAAAAGAGTTCCAGCATAATATAATATACATTTCATAATAGGTACGGTGATTACTCATTACCTGGCATAATATCTCAATACAAAAGTGTATAAGTAGATTCAACACTTACTTAATATCAGGGATATAATAGTATACAATCTCATAAGTAGTGCACAACTAATATCAATCAGATATGATATGAGATGGAGTGGATGCCATGAAATATCAAATAACGTAATGTGTGTCTGTCCTACGACACTCATCCGCTGGCCAAATGACTGCCTCAGTCGAAACCCATGGGGGTCTCACATAGACCATGTATCCATAAATATCACTAGAAATGACCTCGATTAATGCTCACCCATCCGATAATGACCTCAAACACGTTCGGAATTAACCTCAGACCACCAACATATTACCTCAAGTCGACTGGTAGAGACCTTCGCCACCAACCTGCATGTGACTTTACTCGTCTCTCAATCGTAGACATCACAAGTGTCAATGCACAAATAATAATAGATGCAATATACATGATCACAATTATACCATAGTGTCAACATCATAATGATCTCAATATCATCAATAGCTCAATATCATCGGTATCTCTTGTCATCAATCATATCATAATATAAGCACCATCTCATTTTCAATATCAAATGATTCACAAGATCACATAGGTTACAGATTCACAATTAATTACAAGTCGATATATCATTGTATGAATTGTTATTCAAACCGTAATCTCATGATCAAAGCCTATAATGATACAATTCTACCCCAGAATACTCAACTCCACACACATAGGATCGTACAAGATTCATTCATACTTAAAACAATGTTAGAAGTCCACTTGCTTCAAATAAAATCTCGTATAAGGTCAAATCCACCACTTTCCCCCTTCTACGGTACTCCAAAACACCACAATCTATTCAGACATAGCATCATAATCACATAATGAATCTAATGACACTAAAATCAAATAATTCGGACAAAAATGGTAAAATGGTCAAAAACTCCATATCAAAAAATGCACCCAAAATACGAAAATTAATACATCAAAACATTCCCCAAGTAACACGGAGTTCCATGGTGAAAACTATTTCAAAAAACAGAGTGAAGATAAGGAAGAAATCATCAATTAAAGATTAAAAATCAATATTTGAGAAATCCCCAGATTTCACAATTAAAAATCCAAAATTATAAGTTAAAAACACAAATTAATCAATATAAATAAGTGAAATAGGTTAGAAAATAGTTACTCAATCAATTTGTCTTCAAAAACCTTGAAAATCCTCCCATAGAACGACACTTGGAATGTCAATAATGGTAAAAAGAGTTTAAATCATGTCTTTTAAAAAGTCCACTGGTTTAGGGCTAATTGACACTCTGCAAATAGAGATAAGTATCCCCGAATGCGGAGGCTAATGGGCCACTGCACTCCACGAATGCAGAGAAGCTTCCGTGAAAATGGAGGCTTAGGGGCTTGGGCTCTCTTGCACTCCGCGATTGCGGCCTCTTTCCCCGGAATGCGGAGGTCTAAATGATTTGACCTCCATAAACACGGATGTATAGGTGCGAACACAGAGAATAAACCCTGATGCACGAGAAACAAGTTCACACCAACACACATAGCACAGAACAAAAGATGAAAAGGACACTCAGGATTCATTCGGAACCCCATGAAACCAAACAAACATGGAACTCTACCAGAAATGACGTTTTGGACTTAATGGAACTGTCAAAATTCCAATCTGAAACCTCCTTGGTCCCGAACCAAAGAAAGAGCATTTAAACTAGGTTCAGACTTAAAAATTTAAAATGCACACGAAAGCTCCAAAAATTGCAAAAAAGCTATTTCTAGCATTAGTTTCACCATCCTTAACCACTGAAATTGATAGAATTTCGATACGAGCTCTCGAACTCTGAAAATTAACCAAAGTCAAACGTATGATCCAAAATGAACTAGAAATACAACTTTGGACCTAAAATCTCTATTTTAACTCTCAATTCAATTTTGCAAGTCCTCCTAGGCCATATTCAGCATTCCAAAAAGATGGAATCGATGGAATCAAATTTTGACACTCGAAACTCAAAACGACCTCAAAACTCAAAATTTCCAACTTTAAGCATTTTAAAACTCTTTCTTTAGCAAAACTCCAACTTTTTATAGGATTTCCAAATTCGGTGTTTAGAATCAACCAAAAATTATTAAAGGCGACTTTTGGGAAGGGTAAAATGGTGATTTGGTCATAAATGCCAGAAATGACCTTGGAGGTCATTACATCATCCATTACTAAAAACAATGTTGTTCTCGAACCTTAGATAAGGGACATACCCAAAGGATCAAACGACTGAGGTATCAAGCACCCATATCTAATTCTGTCTCTCACGTAGCCTCAGTCTCAGGGCTATGGCTCCACTAGACTATCACGACCCAAGCCTAGGTCTTAGACGTGACCGGCGAATGCGGAACATGAAGGAACCCCAAATAAGGCTCTTATCATATCATTACACATCCTTGGTCGCAGAAGCACTGTAAAACAATACAAGAAACATAAGCAAAGGGGAACTGGGACTACGAGAGAGAAATTAATACTTGAGTAAGATCCAAAAGTTTGGAAAACAAGGGCAAGGGACTATGGGAAAGCTTGCATAACATCATAATCAAGAGACAAAAGAGTCAAGGTTCATCATGTAGATACATATCTTGTCCAACACCTCTACTACATAGAACTCAGCAGGGACCAAGACAAGTAACCGGGCGAACCCTCATAGGAAAAATAGAACATAAAGAAGAATGTCTCCATACATAATAAGAGTAACATAGACTATGGTCCCCGAAGAGGAGGACTCACCAACTAGCTTGAGTAGTACCGAACTAGCCACATGGAGGAGGAGGATGATCAACTTGGGCTTCGATCCCTACATGGTGATATCATGTAGGAAAGAGTATGCATTAGTACATTTGAATGTACTAAGTATGTAGGATACAATGCAACAAGAGATTGCCATCATAATCAAAATGCATAATAATAAGCAATAGGCATAATATAACAATATGGCCTGTATGATCAATGCTTAAGTAAAAGATGCTTAAGTAACTCATACTCATATAGGATATCATATGTGTAGAAGATACCAAGCTAAATTTTCCAGGTACAAACCCCTTGGTGGTTGTGTGGTATAAAGCCCTCACATGGTTGATGAGTACAAACCTCCAACATAGTTACCCAGGCTCATATCCCCCCGGATCGGGTATGGTCTAATGCAACACTTTATATAAAATATATCATATACATAACCTCATTTCATCGTCATATTGTCAATCATATCATTTCTCATGCTTTGGACCTTCAACGCCTCAAGAAACCATATCCGGACATTTTAGCAAACACTTACCGAGTCTGTAATGGGGGTACAAGACTATGCAATTTAGAGATGAAATCATGCAAGTTAATCCATTATAAAACCAACAATCAACACCTTGCAACACCATCAAGCAATATACACTAAAATTCCTCATCAAATCTTACAATAGATCCAAGATTTATAGCTCAAAACATAGCAAAACAATCACAACTTTACATAGCTTTGACATAGTTCATAGACATGTTCATCATACTAGTAAACCCATTTGTAAAATCAACCTTAAATTATGAAAATTGAGTAAAAAGAGGATTAGCAACCATGGTTGAAAAGGCCCAATGGTTGAAATCCACATACCTTAGCTTTGGAGAGTTTCTTGAAGAAGATTTGAAATGGAGGCTTGAAACATGAATGAAATCCTTAGATTCGGATGAGTTTTGGAACTCCTTAATCTTGAGGAGGACTTGGGGCTTGACTTGGTTTCCTTGAATTCCAACAAGAATTCTTGAAAACCTTGAGAATGGATGGAAAATTTGATGATGATTACAGAAGAATTTAGAGGTTTTTGGTTGGTTTTTA